>JAURVB010006125.1:0-38128 GCA_033002965.1 Piper betle | reverse complement strand
TATCCTGACCATACTCCCCTGGTGTACAAAATGGGTCCTCAAATGCAGAAAACATCTCTCGTACCGTTGCCTTCAAGTGGCCCAGTTGGGCAGCACAGTTGCAACGGCAGTCAAGTTGTAACTTCAAGCTTTGGCAATGGCGTTTTAGGCCGTGTGGAGAAGGAAGACTAGCCCTCTTTAAGTCCCATCAAAAGAGCGTAGGAATTCCAACAAGGGCTCACGAAATTTATGTCCATGACGAAGGAAACATTATGGCCCTTCTTTCATTGTTCTAAATAAATACCAACACCTTGTGACAAATTATTTCACACTATAATACATAATAGTCAACATGATTGACACATATACTAATAATATATATAAAGATATAGTCAGATAAAAGTGCTAGCTGCTCATATCAAGCATTTATTTAGCCCATGATAATTAAATGTCTAATTAAGAACTAGACACTTGTTAGACATGATGTCTCTTCTCATGTTTAGCATAATGAAAGGTCATGAATAATAATAATAATAATAATAATAATAATAATAATAATAATGGAGTAAATATGATGATCATAAGCATACTCTAATGTATAAATTAATGTCATCCTAGAGATACCCAAGAGCCCTTAGTTAAGTAAAAAAGGTAATCAACGTGGAGTTTAGAAAAAAAAACAAAGTGTTGCATGCATGGTGCACCTTTGCATGCCCAAGCATAGATAATGATAAATTATCGACATTGAATACGAAATCATGCGAGTTCTATAAAATAAATGCTTATGTATTTTTATTAGAGTTTGATATACTATTGTTTTGTATTAAAACCGTATGTAGTCCGTATTGCGTTTTGGCCTTGATGATATCAAATCCAACTCAAACACGAAAAGAATAAAAAGGTCGATATGTCAACTAACGCTTATCGATCACTTACCCAGAAGGATTACGTACACAAAAGCCAATATCAACTCATTCTCGTAAATGCCTCATTTGAATATGTTCACAGCTTAGTAGACCAATGATAAAGAGGTGCAGGGCACACAGATCCCTTATCCAAAGCTCAAAGTAAGTACCGTTCAATTTTATACATGTTTGCCACCGAAAGAGGTGCTTAGTTTCGGAAAGTAGCAGACATCTAGTCGTACCCCCCCTTTATGAAGCAGAAAATGGCTGTGCCTGTTCAAAAGTGTACAATACTTCTTGTAGGACGTGAGCCTAATCTCTTCATGTCAACAATCCCAACTTAGGAAGTGATCTAAAGGATCTCTAGTAGTTTTCCACCAATCCCACCGAAAGAGTGTGCAACTATAATATGAACCGCATGGTTTTATTTTTGTCACTTTATTCTTTATATTATGTTATGACTTGCGTATACATCACACGCTGTTTTTTGTGCAGATGGCAAAACCACTGTAAGGTGCACTGGATGTTGTTTGTGTGGTTTGAAGGAAGGCGAAAGTGGAGGTGGGTCAGCTGAAAACCATTGCGAATTAAACAACTATTGCGTGTGCCATGAAAAGCTTATAATTTACTTTCTTTTGTTTGCGTCGTCGAACTTGGATTAAAATGAAATAAAAATGATAATTTTGAGCTAGTAATTAACTTCGTAATTGAAGATCAGATGAAAATTGAAATTTTTATAATCTCACTGGCTGTAATATAAACATGCATGCATGGGCGCAGGGGCATGAAGATTGTTAATTCGACTAAAAAATATGAAATTAATCAGTTCATTACACGTCAAACGTATACATAAAACGTACACATTTATCAGTTGATTCAGTTCATCGACTAATAAAACTTATTACAAAGCCTAGTACTTGCCGCTTGGGCCAATTCTTCACATGATTTAAAAGTCATGAAGGCGAAATTAATTAGTATAAATTGTACTAATTAAACTGCAAGCTTGAGTTGTATATAGACCACGAAGTCTATGTAAGTTCCCATCCACAAGCAAAGGCACCGACCCTTTTTCAATTAAAACACATAATAGCGTTGAGCACCTGTTCTTCAAGATGCTGTAAAAGAAAGTAGAGGATTTGCGGCTTCTAATTTGTTGAGTCGGTGAAGTTAGAATCTTATCATTTGCGACTTTGACAGTGCCAAGTCCTGGCAAGTAACATTGTCATATATATACTACTTCGAAGTTGATTTGTACATCACATCAGTAGACAATATATTAACCAATCTATCGTAACGTAATGAGACAATTAGCTAGTAACCCAGCTAGTAACTTGTATACATTCAAACAATAGCTAGACAATACAAAGCAGTTAAATATAACGCCACGAGTACAATTCAGATTTATGTGAGAAGTGGCAAACCTTGTGGAATTTGTAGATTAATATATTACATTTATATATTATTCATGAGTATTTATAAAATTAATTGACATTTCTTAAGGCATAATCGTACGGTATAGTACTATATATTAATTCACATATTATGTATTATTATCTTGTCTGGCCCAAAAACATATTTTATTTTTTTATTTTTTATTTTTGATGGTCCAAAATTCAATTTATTTTTATGTTCATCAATAATATAGTTTTAGAGCCTATTTATCATTTATTAGTTATATATATATATATACATATACATTATACATATATATAAAGTTAGTAAAATTCATAAATTTTATCCATTATCTTCTTTTGTATTAATAAAAATAAATTCTATAGGTATTTTCGTCATTAAATAAAAAATGATAGAATTTGGTCATGATTGATATAAAAATTTTAAAAATGGTTATATCTAATATATTTTTTAAACTTAGCTATTTTTGAAAGAAAATGTTTAAATCTGGCTATTTATGATATTTTTCAAAAAAAATATTGAGTCTCTAATCTTTTAAGTCCTAAGTGGTTCATGTATGGCTCGGGGTCAATTCAATGTTAGCATAGGAATCGTTCAACAATTAGCCTCTTATTACATAAAGTGCTAGAATTTTATCGTTGTTGTTACATTTCTACTTTTCTTACATTGTGGTTGATTTTGGTTCTACAATAGTTCTAGTGGTCCATTAATATTTACTTAATTAATTTTTATAATTATTAATTATTATTAAAAAATTTAAAAGTATAGTATTTCCATTCAAATTAGGAATTTACAAAAATTAATAAATTTTACCTATAAATTTATAATGATTTTATATGAATTAAAGTTTACACTTCATAATATATAGGTAATTTAGAATTTTTATTTATTAACTTATTATTATTTATTGATATAAAAATTAACACAATTTTATCCAATTAAAAATCTTAAAAATTTGATAAATTCTATTTAATTATTGAAATTTTACTTGAATTAAAATCTTTTACTTATTAATACCTACTCAATCAATAATATTACTTATTTTTAAGATAAAATTAAAGTTACTTTTATTATTTCTCTATAACTATTGTATTTTAAAATTAATATTTTCTTAAATATATATATATATGTACTATTTTATTTTTAAAATAATAATCAATATTTTTTTAGAATTATTTTATATATTATTAATATATAATATTAATAAAGTTAAAATATACTCCATGCATTGCTCAAGGGTCATTGGGCTATATGCCCATTACTTGGAAATAAATACTTGAAAACAATTATGTTTCTATTGTATGGGCCCAGAACGCGTGTGAAGATTTGCAACACGCTAAGAAAAATGCAGCTTACACAAGGAATTAAAAACTAATCTTTCCCGTAAACTAACCTCTGAATGAGTTGGGTTAACATATACTAATACTAATTGGTATCAGAAGTTACGGTTAAGGGTGGCGGTTTCAATAAGCCGCATTCCCAAGGCCGTCTCCTTATCTACCCCCTCATCACTTAAGCTTAAACCATTATCTCTTTTAATTAATTAATGTTTAATGCACGTTGCTTATTTTGAATGAAGGGTTAAATGCATTTTGGGCAGCTAAAACAGATCTTCTTTGTGTAGAATTTCAACGCTGCAAATGACCAGGTTAACCCGTTAAGAGACTCAACATTTTTTAATTTGATTCACCAAATTGAATATCCAATTAATTAAATAGTATCATGACGTTACTAGTAAACCAAAAATATAAATGTTGCTGTTGACGTTTATTCTTGAATTGGGGCATGCAGTGAGTGTAGGGGTGTTAATCGAGGCGAGCGGAGTCAAACTCAACTTGTATTTGAGCGAGCTTGAATATACTTAAACTGTTTAATTTTCTCGAGTTCGAACCTCGTGAGTTCAAAACTAGCTCGATTAAAAGTCAAAAGTCCCTCACTTAAAAAAATGCAATCAATGTGGATTAAACCCACAACCTTTGAGGTCATCAACTTAAATATTTATCATCTCAACTATCTCACTTATTTGTTATTATATTATATATAAATAAATAAATATAATATAATATAATATAAAAATTATATTATTATACTATTTTATCGAATCAAGCTACTGAGTCGAATTCGAGTTATAACCAAGTCGAGTACGAGTTATAACAAAGTCGAGTCAAGTAGAATTTGAGCTCGATCATTTAAATGTCGAGTTTCGAATCGAGTAAAGTCGAGCTCAAACGCTAAATGTTCATACGAGCAGACTCGCTCAATTAGCAACCCTAAATGAGTGTCGCAAGGTAATATGTCATAGAAAGGTCACAATTGAAAAAGAGAATTTCATAATAAAAAGTATTTATTTTATTACAATGGATAATATCGCATGTAACTTTAAAAAAAAATTTATGTTCAAATACTAAACCATTAAAAAAATCTCGTTTAAAAAAATAAATAATAAAACATAAAAATCTGACTGATGCAAGTACATCTTGTGATTTATACACCTAAAGCTCTATCACCCGCGTCCAAGCATATATAAAGTCTTTTCACCTCGTCTTAACCATATTAATTAATTAGTAAACAACTAGCAGATAATAATAGCTCCACCAGTGTTCTTGAAATCAATATTTATTTTTACATATATAAAATCTTAAAATGAGCACTCTTCCAATTCAATGACTTTCATTAATCCCATAACTTAATAATTTTCTCATTCTCATGTATTAAATCTCACATATTACTGATAATATTACAAATATATTCATAAAGTTTTATAATTGTTTCTACACATCAACAAAAACCAAAAATCGAGTCAATGATTAGATATCTCATAATGAAGATCAAGTAAATATATATAGAGAAAGAGAGATAAATATTTTTACTAATCAACCAAGTTATATTAATTAATCAAACAGGTAACTTCCCTTTCACCCCAACAGCCACCCCCTTTTCCTCTTCTCCTCAACAAGCAGTAGACTTGTAGCACCTCCGGTGAGCTCCGCCGCCCGCTCCGCCTGCCGGACCCAGTCGGTGCGGCCGAGCATCGCCATCATCACCACCATGCAGGTGGCCTGCGCGGCCAGCAGGCCCAGCCACAGCCCCACGAAGTCGAAGCCGGCGAAGAACCCCATCCCCACCGCCACCGGCATCCCCACCAGGTAGAACGACCACATGTGGTGCCGCCGCCCTCGGCCGGGCCGTCCCCGAAGCACGCCGCACCCGGTCGTCTGCGGGCAGTTCCCGAGCTCGCACAGGCCGATGATGGGCAGCACCGCCGCCGTGAGCCCCACGATCTCGTCGTCGCTGGTGAACAGCCCCGCCCACACCTCCTCACTGACACGGTGAAGGCCAGCGCGGCGATGCCGAGGAGGAAGCTGAGCAACACGCCGACGCCTGCGGAGAGGCGGGCGGCGCTCGGCCGGCCGGCTCCGAGCTCGTTGCCGACCCGGGTCGACACCCCGAAGCTCAACGAAGATGGGAAAATGTAGATCAAGGAGGTGGTCTGTATCAGGATTCCCATGGAAGCGACGGTGATCTTGGGATTGGCGAGGAGGCCACATAGCAAGATCATGATCTCGTACCACCACCACTCCAAGCACACCGATATGCAGCTCGGCACCGCCAGACTCAATAGCGTCTTCCACCCTTTGATTGAGCTGTTGTTGTTCCCGCCACCATTATTACTAATTATATTACCAGTAATAGCAGTAGCAGTAGTAGCAGCACCAGTAATGGGAGTAGAAGAAGTTTGCTTGTGCAAACCGGAGAAGAGGATGTAGAGGACGAGGAAGAGAACGAGGTTGATGTTGGAGCAGGCGGCGGCGATGGCGACGCCGGCGAGGCTGAGGTCGAGGAGGGAGACAAGGAGGTAGTTGATGGGGAGGTGGAGGAGGAGGGAGAGGGCGGCGGAGAGGGTGAGGGGGAGGGTGAGGGACTGGGAGCGGAGGTAGATGCGGAGGGGGTGGAGGAGGGAGTGGGAGAGGAGATCGGGGAGGGAGAGAGGAGGTAGCTACGGGCGTGGTCGGCGATGTCCGGGTGCTGGCCGGCAGCGGTGAGGAGGGGCCGGATGTTGAGCCAGAGGAGGGAGATGGGGAGGGAGGCGGCGAGGAGGAGGAGGACGGTGCGTCGGAGGGCCTGGCCAAGGAGGTGGGGGCGGCCAGCGCCGTAGGCCTGGCCGCAGATGGGCTCCATTCCCATGGCCAGCCCCGAGAGGACGGAGTAGCCGGTGATGTTGGCGAAGGCCACGGCCAGGGCGCCGCCGGCGAGGGGAGGTCGCCGAGGCGGCCAAGGAAGAGCATGGAGACCATGGAGCGGGAGTAGAGGAGGAGGCCGGTGAGCACCATGGGGAGTGTTATGTTGAGTATGGACTTGGCCTCCACTACTGCTGCCATGGAGACCACCGACGTTTGAAGATCAGTATTACAATTACCATGTTTTCCGGTGAAATTATCCTGCGCCGGCTCGTTCTCAGGCGAGGAGTAGTGGAGGAGGGGAGAGTGGAGGTGGTCTGTGGTGGTGGTGGTGCAATCACAGTCACAAGAGAGGGACGAAGGGCTTGCCATGCACATTATGGCACCTCTTTTGGTGTTGAAAATCTTGCAATGAGCGGCCAGCTGCTCTTTGTTTCTAAGAAAGAAAGAATGCCTCTATAAGGGGAAGAGATAGGGAGGTGGGGGATGGAATCAGCATGCCTTATATAGCCAGGCGCGCCATGCCCATCTGGAAAGAGAATATGTATAAAACACATCGTCACTCTTAATTCTCAGTATAACTAATGTTTTGGGGTGTATATACCTTTTGAAGGGCATGCCACCAATGATTAATAGTTATAATCTTTTTTAAGAGGAAGTATAATAATTAATAATACACCCTTTCATGCAATACTAATGGATAAAAGTACATCTTCATTCAAGATTACGATTAAGGCTATTCCAATGAAATTCATGTATAATGCTTGTGTTTAGTTGCAACCCAACAAATTTAATGCAGAAAATTTTTTTAGAAAAGACCTCACCTTTAATATGTACTTCACTGAGATTGAGTATATTTTCAGTCCTAAACTTAGACAAAGGAAGAGTATTCGTATCGCAGAAAGGTAATTGATCATCAAATCTCTATTCTTATAATTACAATAAACTTTAGTTTATGGTCAAGATCCCAAAACACATCTATATTAGTAAGTGTTAGAGAAAGAAGAGGATGACCTACCTTGGGTAACTGGTTAGTCTCTCTAACTTAATAGTAGTCAATACAAACAGCGGTCTTTAAGTGTTAGAGAAGACGGAGGGGAGGGAAGGTAGAGAGGCAGGGGAGGGAGGACATGCAATTGCAAACAGGAATACTATATGTGCACTCCGTCATGTGTTTGTTATTTTGGGATTTTGACGTTATCATAAGCCCAAAGGGCCTGCATGCAGAAAACCTCCAACAGGCAACAGATGTGTCATATGTCCTGAGAAAGGCCAGCCTGCTCTCTATCTCTGTCTCATCTTTGGACGTTTGGCTCTTGATCTTCAAGATTTCGTTCCTTCTATGTCTGAACCCTCATATCCTCCACATGAAAACCTTGTCATACATCAATTTAACCAACAAAAGTACTAGGCAGGAACTTGCCCATATGGACTGTACTGAGGTTGCATGGGTCAGAGCTGTATTCATAAAACATAACAAGGAGATTGGCATCTAGTTCTGATCTTTGGATCCATTTGGTGGTTTGGGACAAGGGAGCATGGATTGGAAGTTGTATATAGATTACCTTGAGACCAAGAACAAAGGGTGGGGCTTTGGGAGGTCCATGCATGTTTATGGTGATGGCATCACGGGTATTTCCATTTCAATATGGTGCTGGCTTAGCTTGGATCTACGTTAATTTTGTGCATTTGGCTGTTGATGAATTTGAGCTCATTGGTAGTGATCTGTGGACGGCCGCTCATCAGAAAAACTTCCTGCATAATCTGTTCAAGTTATGGGCGGTGGACTCTGGCAGCTTGTACTAGAACCGACCTCATGAATGATTCTGACCTCCCTATTGAATGTATACATTCAACAATGCTGGGCGTTGGGACTACTGATTTTCATGCTCTGTTGATATATGTTGAAGACAACAATATATCTATATTAATGCTTCAACATATGAAGCCATGATGATCGTAACAAGTGATATTTTTAGAGCTATATACAAACCTAGTCAAGATTATTTTCGTCGGTTGTATTGAGATCTAGAAATGATGTAGTTTAAGAACTCAGTTCTACTAGAGCTGCCATGCATATACAGAAGTATATACATACATACATACATACATACATATGTTGATGAATATTGTTTGGTTATCATGAATTAATAGGATAATATTGCATGTCTGTAGGAGGAGGGATAGTAAATATATACTTATCATTTTTGCCAAGGTATATATAATAGTCTAGGGTCAAGATAAAATGCAAGACAAAGGAAGGATACGCAGACACATTGTTTGTATGTGTTATGCATATTGAAGTTTTGAACGAGGATTGCATTGTATTTGTAGTCTATTTCATTTGGAGTTGTCTCACATCTCCAAACGAAATAGAGTACAAATACGATGCAAATCTGATTAATATATTATAGACTTAGACTAAAAGAAGGCGGATATATACATATATAGCGTCCTTTTTTTCCAAAGCACATATAATTAACACCTTTACAGTTTACATTAGGGAGTTTGTAAATTTTAAGTGAATTGTGTAATGCAGATTAATTTTTCACCAAACCAGTGCAGCAGTTTAGTTTTTTTAATTATTTTTTTTAAAAAAATTGAAATTTGATTGATTTATAGGCCTGCCTCGTTTATATACATCAAACATATTGAAAGTAGGTTGGAAGATGGATGTAATGGATTGGTTGTGGAGCCATTCTTGCTCCTTCAAAATAATAAAATTGATCGAATTATTAGGAATAAAAAATGTATGGCACCTTCAAACTTTCTATCTAAGAAGAAGATGGCGTTGCTTTTATGTCTCCGTGTACATAGTAATTTTTGTTATCCAATAAGCAGCGTGATGGGCGCATTGGCCCACCTTAATAGAGGGCCCACATCAGTTAATAGAAAATTGTATAATCAATTATATCTAGCTTCATAAACTACTTATTAATGGACCCAAAATAAATAGAATACAATTTGGCCCATCTCCGATCATGTATACTAGTCAATCAAAATTCTCGAGCAAACCGCCCACCAAATTGACGTTGGTTGATTTCTACAGCATTCATTTGGTTTTCTTGTGTGAAATTAGCTCATAATAATGCACTCAAATCAATGGCCCTATTCAATTGTTATTGATTGCTTCGATTAATTTTATTTGCAACCTTTTTTGTCCCCGAAAATGGATGTTTCTATGACCTGAGCAAGTGACCGGCAAGCACTGTGAGCTTTTATCATGACTTTCAGAAAAAGAGATTACAAAGTAAACATTGGAGGAAAAATTTTCAACTTCCATCTAGATGATTACAAGGAAATTGCACTTCTGCACTTGAATATAAGGAACCCCTTGGATGTGTTTCAAAATGGTAAATGGCAACAGTTCCTCAACTACTCCGTCTCTGAGCATAGATTTACAAGGTAATTAAAAAGGTGAATTGGGTAGAAAGTGCTTTAAAAGGTCATCATGAACAGGAATTTTGCAGTGAAATGAGGTTGGTACGAAAGCAGACAATGGCATCCAAAGTCAAGGATATCCAACACTATATAATCTTGGGGAAGACTTCTATTTAAAGGGTCTCTCCATCTTTTCTCCATCTTCTAGTAGTATCGAGTTAAAATATAGGAGAAACTAATTTTGAAGAGGAAGAAATGAACACCGACCAGTTAGTTTACTAATGTTTTTCGATCATGTTCAAAATTATGTTTCACAAAACCTTTTTCTGTCTAATGGAGCCTCAAATGGAGACGATTAAGCATAAAAAGGATGATATGATAGTCAAGTTTAGCCGATTCTAACCACAGCCAAAAGTCATTTGTTTGACCTTCACATCCACAAGAGGAACAAAATCATGGAGTAAGGCAAATGTACTTCAGAAGGCAACAAATAACAGCCGTCTTTTAGCACAATGGATCTCATTCTCCTGTGCAGCAGAAATTCACATTTGGAGCTAAAATGGATGAGGTTCATGCTCACAACAAATGCTGTTATATAAGCAGTTCATAGTTGACGAAAGCCATGACCAGAAGCCACTACACCGTAGTCAATTTAAGGGCACTCCAGAGAGACACGCCCTTGCCAAACTCATAAATTTAACAGTTTTCCAAGGCACAAGACATCATTGTTGAGGCCTAAAATTTCCCAGTTCAATTTATTCAAATATTCAAACAAAATGAAGTCATATTCTAAAGGAACCGCTACTTGTTGAGGCCTAAAAACCCGATTCTTTTCCTTGGAAAAGCCATTCTATTTTCAGATCAGAGTGAACAAGGGTTCCCAAACACAAGGTATGATAAGTAGCTAAAACTTTTACAAATAGCTTAACTAATTGGTTCTTAGCATCAACATGGAGCATAATGTTTAAAACATCATGGAACTACTAGAATCTTTAAAGCGTTTGATTTTAATAACTTCGCAGCGGCTGATGCAGGATACTGGTAATAGGCCAGACTTAACATACGCCAGTCATATAAATTTTCACTTGGGGTGGGCAGAGAAGCATTTCATTCTTCTTCACTGGGGCTTGGACTTTGGTGGTGGGGATGGAAGTAACTGTTTAAATAATTAAAAAAATTTTCAGTACAAAAGCATCGCCATTCATCCAAAGATTTTTCCTTGTAACCAATATCCTATTGCATCCCCCAAAAAATATACCTGATAGCACGATATCAGTGAGCTTAGAAAACCAAAGCCACCTGTCACACGAGGTGTCACTTTCTTTGGGGCAAGTTGAAGCAAGCCAACTGCAACCACTATGTCCATGGATGCTTTTACCAAGGCCAGTGATCTATCATTTGATTGCTTCATCGTCTTGAGGTACACCTCATCCTGATTGACAAATGCAGGATTATTACGACCACATAAGACCCCTTTTTCAAGTCTAGATGATTAAAACTGTTAGAGAAATTAGCCAAAAATCCAACTCATAAACAAGGACTGCAAGGCATACCTCAAACTTGTTAGAATTAGACTTCCTAAGTTCCCTGCTTAGTTTTATCATAGACGTAGAAAGGCGTCTTAGCTCTGCAAGCTAAAAGAACCATGCACCAATCTTAGTGACAAAGAGGGGAGAAAAGTACATCTAGCTTAAAACATGATATCTTTACAAAAGTATTGCAAAACCAACTCAAACAAAGAAATCAGGGAGAAAGCGCTCGTCACAACAGTTGGCCCAAATCCTCATGAGAAGCTCCAAGATTGAGACGCAGGGGGAGGGGAGAGAGAGAGAGAACATCAACTATGCCAATGCAGCCTTCACTTGCAGGAAAATGGCTCTTGATATTGTTACATTAACCGAACCTCAACTCACTATTGATACATAACTGTATCAAAATGTCGATGTTCTTTGAAGCAAAAAAATTCTGATACTAATCATAGATCATGTGTTGATATAACGAGTTCCCAGCATATCTATTTGGAAAAATACCAACCTCAAGCAAAGTAGTGCATACTGAAGATCCCATCCAACAGAAGAGGGAAATCCGACCAAACAGCTCTGCACGTTCTTTGTTCTGAACTAAGGAGATGTCAATAAATTTGAATGCTGATGAAATTTTCTAAACTAAGAATGCTTAACAGCTTTGACCTTATAGATGCCAGTTCTTCCCGCCCAAACAATTTGATCAAGGAAAAGAAAAGTTGATAACAGTGCATTTTTAGACTGCAAATCAAAATTAGGTGAAATTAGTCCAACCACACAGAAAAGAAGAAAAATGAAGAGAAACCCATAACAAACTTGTCTTACCTTCCCAAGTAAAATAAGTGGAAGTGGAGTTCCTTTAGCTGGTGGGCTAATCAGGCCATGCAAGTCGTTCACAAACTGCAATCGCAAGTTTAGCATTTAAAGCAACAATATGTGCAGCACAAGTAAGAGAAACAACAGAAATGATACCTTGAATAGTCGAAAAACTTTTCTGGCTAAACTTGTTGATTTATCAACATTTTGAGCAGTACCAGGCTGTCCATTACTTAAAAACTTTGAACCATATTGTATAGCCCTGCATATCTTATCCCTTGTCTCTGCTTTGTTCAGATATAAGACTAACAGACCAAGCTCTGCTCTGGACACCTCCAAAGCACTCATTTTTTAACCCGAAAGACAAGCATATGAATCAGGACCAATTACTGGGAAACATGAAATATTTGCTGTAAAACACCAATTTCCCAAACACAGGACAACAGAAAGAGAACTCTTAAACAAAGTAATGAGAAAATAGGTGATAATTCCTTAAGAATAATGAGGCTAGGAAAAACCATCAAAGATGAGCTCATTGAAGTATTAAATCTTTCTCTTCTTTTATTTCCCACCATAAACTGAAAAAAAGTGTTAAGAAAATAGACCCTAAACTAGGATCCATGTGATTATAAACGGTTGTGTTTTTGATGATTGGATGCGCTTTTATATGCCAATGCTCATCCTTTTCCGGGCTTGGGACCGGCAATGTATAAGCATTTGTGGAGTTTCACCAAAGCACCAAATACCATTAGGAAAAAGATCTCTCTAATAGGTACCCTAGTAATCCATAAGCAGAATGAAAAAATATAATTGGACAATGCTCTCTTCTGTATCTAAGCCATCAAGTATCACATATCTATCCTTCTTTTCACAATTTACAAAGTGGTGAAGCATCCAGATTTTCTCGCTACCATTCTGTCACATGCAATATCAGTCTGCTAAAATAAAAAAGACAGGAGCCAACAACCAATTTTAAGTGTCATTAAGGGATTTACACTTAAATTTGGTAAGCAAAAGATGATGCAAAGCCTTCACAAATATAAGAGTTCCATCTTGCTGCTTTGCTTCCACAACTAAAAGGAACGGTCAACAGCAAGCCATCACACTTTCACCCGCATAAAGATGCCCATACCTAACAGCTCCATTAAATCATCGAGCAGGTTTTTCAATCCTAAAGTAAGAACACATACAAAATTTCTGCAAAGAACATACACACAATATTTTCGGAAAATAATAAAAGCTAAGAAAATCCCAACATAACAACCACAACCCCACCATACACAAAACCCCTCACATAAAAACCGATGCCCTCTAAACCCTCCAAAACAACCACCTCATCGAATCAACAAACGCCAATCAGAACAACTCCCCTTCATCTACTGAGATGCACAACAGCAATCAGCAACATTCAGAAGCACACCAGGACATGGAAAAATTCACCTAAAAACACTAACAAAAGCTAGCAGGTACAACACGTACGACAACTCGATCAACAATCAATCACCCCAGCTAGAACTATGCCAAACAACAAGAGTACAAACACGTCACGGAATCCACCAAAACAGCCACCTCAAAGCACCAGGAAAAATTCCAATTCATGCGCAAGATAATACAGGAATGATTAAGATGCATGCAAATTAAAGAGAAAATGGAAGGTAAAAAATCTTGGCGTCGGGAAATCGAACCTCGAGGTGGGCGCCGGAGATCGGGAGGAGAATGACGAGGCTGCTTATGGCTGTATGTATGGGTTGACCGCTTTGACGTGTAGGTGGACGGAACTGAGCTGGCGAGTCGAGTTAATCTGAGTTGCCTGGATGAGGCGAGTCGAGTTAATCTGAGTTTTGTGTCTTCAAACTCGGTTTGCGTTTTTAATTGTGCTCTTACAAGCTTGAATTTTGATGGATTGGTTTTTACTCCTATTTTTTTTTGGTGGTAAATTAATTGAGTTGTTCAGAGACTGAATTAAGCCGAGGTCGAGTCAAATCAGTGCTAATTATTTGTCGTCTTCTAATTAAATACATATAATTTGGCATAATATTACATATATTTTACAAAGTTGTGACGATTAAATGAGAGAGATAAATAACTTAACCAGGGTGCCAGTATGAGATGAAGTTAAGGGGAAAAAACATAATTTAAAAATTGCTATACACAATCTTACCTTGTATTACATTATTCATATTAAATTAAATTGTTTATCTTTATATGAAAAAAGTTGAGGACAAAAAATTGGAAAACAATTTGGTATCTATATATATATATATATATATATATATATATATATATATATATATATATATATAATCCAAATTGGTTTCAAATTTCATTTGACATATAATATGCTAATTATAGGAGAAAAAATAAATAATAATAAATTATCTAATGTTGCGCATCGCGGCACAAGCGATGTGTGAGCAACTAGTTAGTAAATATAGAGAGGACGGATAGGCTGCAAACTGTAATTGTAATTTTGATAAAATCTGAAGGATAATACAAGAAGATCCTTGGAGGTAAACTCCAGTTTTATTTATGAAATGAGATAATTTATAATAATTTAATATTATAGAGATGAATTTTAATTGTAAAAATAAAATTTAGTTAAGTGAGGAGATAAATTATATAATTTTTTTTATTTTTTATTTTGTTATATTTTAATCGGTTAAATCCTATATATTTTATTATTATAGAACGATTTTTAGTTTTTCATTTATTAATAAATATAAATAAACAAAATTTCTTGATATAGAACCAGAATTTGTCCTAGATAAGATTTTTATTATTATTTTGCTACCTCAATAACCTATTCAGTCCTTATTTCTTTTCTTTTCTTTTCACTTAAATTATTTAATTTTTCTGAGCTCGAACCCAGGTCGACTAAAAATAAAAAATATTTCACTTAAAAATAATGCAATCAATGTAAATTGAACCCACAACCTTGAAGTCATCATTTTAAATACTTACCATCTTAACTATCTCACTTCTTTGTTATTATATTATATATATATATAATATAAAAACTATATTATTATATTATTTTATCGAGTCGAGTTCGAGTTATAACCGAGTTGAATCAAGTCGAACACAACCCTACTCAAGATCGGCTCGTAAGATTCGAATTCGAGTTAAGCTCAAGCACGAACATTTAAATATCAGAGTTTCGAATCAAGTCAAGCCGAGCCAAATGCTAAATACTTATGATCTGGCTCGCTCAATTAACAACCTTACTTTTTCTATCCTCTTTTGGGCAAGATCATCTCACACCAACCACCGTAGCACCTATAGTCTTCCAAGAGTTGACTAACTGATCGCCATATAATTTTCTCCTCATTCATAATATAGTAACTTCTACTACAAACTAAATGAAAAAAAAATGAATAATGCAATGAGCAAACATGACTCAGCGTTGTTTTGAATTCAGTTTTGTTGGTGCCTTCTGTTACAGGTTTGCTTTTCTATCCATCATAGATAAAATTGTCTTGCACAAGGATAGAATCATTAATTCTAATCCTTAATTGTGGACAACTATGCTTACCAAGTAGATTATTTTATTGAATACTTTTAAAAAGAAATACTTTAGAATTGAAAACTTATGTGACAAATACTTCTTGAACAAAAGTGGGAATAAATAATTCTAAAATCTCCTAATCTTGACCCAACTTTGTAAATATTTACTACTACTCTTGAACATAAGTGGGTAAAATCCCAGGTCTAGAATGTACAAAAGAAACAAACTTGAATCCATAGCGCTATTAGTGTCTTAATCGCCAAGTCCAACCACAGATTGGCCTCCTTGTATCCCTTTCCTCCTACTGTTTGCTGGTACAGCATTGCTCTCAAATGCATTGTGAAAGGAGCAGGATTGTTGGATCCCAAAGTATTGTTAACAACAAAGCCTAGAGAACAGTAAGGCGATCAGTAGCGATTACGAGGCATCTTTATTGATGGCATCCCAAAAAATTTCCTTATATACGTGATATATAGAAATAACCAGGTGCCCGAGATCGAGACATCGTCGAACCCCATAGTGCAATTGAATCTTATTTGGTTTAGGATTAATGAAGATATAAGGTTAATTAGGGGTCAAGCTTTGGAGAATGAAAAGAGTATAGAGTTAATGTCCTAAGAATTGGTATATTAAATTAAGAACCTTATATGAGCTGTAGCTCATTTAACTGGTACAAACCTTATATACATGAGCACCTGAGGCCCTCACATTCATATAACCTCTGTCATTGCTATCCTCAAGCACAGTCCCTGATTACTCAACACCATTCACCGACTAACTTGCATGTGAAAGGATTTATCTTCATAAAATACATGTCGGTCGGAAGGGAACGGAAAGATAGCACGTGAATTTATATTTTTGTTTGATTATTTTGGTTTGGCGGTCAGTTTTGGTTCGATTCAGCTCGGGACCAAAATCAAACTACCCTCTGAAAATCTAATCTGAAAACCAGCCTAAATTTTGTTTTTACTCGGTTCAGTTGGTCAGTAATATTAAACATGGGTTTGGAGTCTTTGTCTCACATCAGAATCGAACTTTTGTGGTGACTATTGAACGAGGCGGGTTATAAATCAAAAGGACTAATCTTTGTGGTGACTATTGAACGAGGCGGGTTATAAATCAAAAGGACTAATCATCTTGAAAAACACCCACAGCCGTAAAAGACAGATTTTTTCTTGTTGAGCTGAAACTTGCTCTCGTGTAAATTCTATATAAGGGGATAGATGCGACCACTAAAGCAAAAGTTATTATTAAGTTAAGCCTCAGATGAAACCGTCGTGCATATCCCAAACTGGACAGAAACAGGGATGCCATACCGGACGTTCAAACGTTAAGAAATTCGTACTCGAAAACTGGTTATGACGTTAAAATAATTGGTACAATCATCCGATCTCGGGATGGTTTATTTTGGGCCAAATGACCATTATGGCATTGCCTCATATTTTTAAAACAATTACTTGCAGGCTAAAAATGTGAAGTTCACCGCATCGCTGAACATGGCCATGTAGATGAGTTAAGGCGGAAGCGTTATTTTCACAGATATCTTGGTTTTAGTTCAATCATCAACGTATCAATTTAACTTAGCTCATTTTCCAAGCACCAACTTAACGTAGTTACGACAACCCTACACAAATAAACATGCACGAGATCAAAGGGCAGTCTCAAAAAACAGCTGCCACTTGTCCGCAAGCAACACTACAAGCTCAATAACAAGATTTTTACTCAAAATAGCTATTCCATGCAAGAAGGGTTCCAATAGAAAATAGGGAACTAGGGAACACAGTGTTTTCAGTCACAATCAACAAGTACAAAAAGGTCTTCGTCTAAAATAATAACATATATTCCCTCAAAAACAAAAAAAAACACTAGACCTTGGAAACAACAAAGAAAAAGAAGGATGAATAACACCGCCATCCTGAACAAGCATCGAATATTGGCTGGCCCCTTCTCTGTCACCTTTCAAATTCCAGGTCTTTACTGCGTCGGAAAAACCACATTATAGTTGCAATGCAAACTGCAATTTTTAACTCAAATCTAAAACTACTTTCTCAGTTTTGACTTACAAGCATGCACCAAAATTTATGAACCCTTTCACTGAAAAAAAAATCAGCCAGAGCAGCCTGTAAACAAACACATTCATGGTTGGAAAGACAGAGTACATGGTCCCAAATGATTTTTTCGAGTTGTATGTCTAGGGTACATATGAAACACATGGACGCTAGGAAACAAAATTGCATATGTCAATGACGCACTCCTTGTGATATTCCAGACTTGTAACTGAATCAACTATGAAGAGAGAAGTTGACACCTGACTAAATCTGGATATTTGGCCATTTTTCCACTTAATGGTTATTTAAATGTAACACCCCCCTCCCTTCCCTCTCTCAAAACAATTACTCAAGCCAATCAATCTTAACAGGCAGAGACGCAGAAGACCGGAACCAAACAGGCCAGATTTGGATGTTCTATGACTGTGGGGCACGTATGAAACACATGCAAGACGGGAACCAATAACATATGTCAATCTTATGCCCATACTTATTTTCCAGAATTACAGAAGTATCAACCATGGATGAAAAGGTCAATAGCTGGCAAATTATATCTGGAAAATTAATATTTTCAATAGGTAAATTATACCTAACAAATTTCAATAGAAAAGTGAAATCAAATTACGTGCAAATGGACATAAACTTCATGAATAGTTTAAGACAATTCTTTCGTCAAAAATTAAACAGAGTTATCATGATAATTTCAAGAAAATATTGATTGTAAACTTCTGATAAGTTCATACCTTCAAATTCAAGAGCTTTCAGCTCTGTCAGACCCTGGGCTTCCATTAGACCTTTCAGCCCCATCATAGGCTGGACTGTCCTTAGCCTTTCGGACATAATCAGGACTGTCCTTATGCCTTTCATGAGGGCTATCCTTCACTTCTTCAGCTCTATCGTTATCAGAACCACTATTGGGTTTTCTGTCACCGCCATAATTAGGACTGCCATTATTTCTTTCCTCGGAAGCAAAGCGAGGATTATCTTTTGCCCCCTCATCTCTGTCAGCATCCGGAATGTCTTTGTGCTTTTCCTCTCTATCAAGATCAGATTTGCCATTAAGCCCATCACTTCTCTCATAGTCAGGACTGTGCCTCTCCTCCCTCCTATATCCAGGACTGCCTCTGCGTCTCTCATCTCTGTCATAATCAGGACTTCTCTTGTGCCTTTGTCACGACTATAGTCAGGACTTCCTTTGCGTCTTCCGTCTCTACCACTATCAGGAGTGCTCCTGCGCCTTGCTTTCCTGCCATAGTCTGGACTTGCACCAGGCCGATCAGACCGACCATAATCAGGACTGCCTCCAGTCCTCCCACCCCTACCAAAATCAGGGCTACCTCTTGTGTCACCTCTGTAGGGACTAGAACCATGACCATAGTCAGGACTAGGTCTTTCATTAACCCGCCCGTATGGACTTCGTGATCTACCACGGCCTCTGTCAGGAGACCTGGACCTCTCACGTCCTCTCCTGCCAGGACTCGAACGTCTTTCGTCATCATCTCGCACGGCATATTCTACTGATATCACACGGTCCATCACTTTGCTGAGAGTAACAGAAGAGAATGTTAGGGAAAAAAGAATCAAATGAACCCACACAATAATTATAAAATGCATTCTAATGATACCCAACAAAATATGCTGTATACAAACCTCATATTAGTAGCCTCAAGGGCTCTAGTGGCATCCTCTTGATCTTCATACTGAATAAATGCAAAATTTCTCCTAATCCTCACATTCACAAGTTTTCCATATGGCTCAAAATGCCTTTCCAAGTCCCTAGTTCGAGTATGAATTGGATCAAAATTTATCACGAACAGGGTTTTTGTGGGTCTTAAGTTTGCTGAAGATCTTGCCCCGCCAGGTCTCCGAATACCACGTTCTTGCTGTCATTCATTCAATAAAAATTAAAAAAATAAATGGAAGCATTTATATAGTTCAAATATTAAAAATCATGTCCAACTTCATTATTATACCTTCGTCCACTCAACGCGAAGACGCCGCCCATATCTACCAAATTCAGTTCGGTCAAGTGCTCTAATGGCATCCTCTGCATCACGTTCGTCATCCATGTAGATAAATGCAAATCCTACACATTAAATTAAACATAGATTAAAAAGAACACAACAGTTTTGAGTTTACTCATTCCAGATTGTTTGTTCCTGCAAAACACCTTCCAAAGCAAGATGCCACATACTAGCTCAGATAAATCTGGCCAAAAAGGCGTTCACATCCTCTAAATGGAAAAACTACCATCCTATATGACCATTAACGGGAAAACAGACCTTGATTGCGGAACTAATGATGTCATGGAACAATTTATCCAAAAGTGATTGTCACATGGTACAAGATTGCCATTCTTCTTGTTATATCTTCTGCCTGGCAGCAACCTTGGCATGGTATGAAATTGGACTTGGTTTGGAAGTCATGAGGAATGAAAGGAAATGGTCACTTGCCGAGGTAAGTATGTAAGATGATTCCATTGTGGACTCATAAGAGATGATGAAGAAGCTCGGGGCATGGACAGGAAAGGTAGTGCACAAGAGCCCATCAGCCAGGAGAAGTGCATTGTATGTTCCAAATATATTCCTGCGCCAAAGAAACCGCTGAGTACAGGGGCGCATATGTAAAAACAGACTGCTTTCTCTACAAAAATCCTGATCCCCTGTATCACTTGGCTGGAGAAGACTGTCATTGCCACGCCAAATGCTGGATGAGTTTAAGATCCATCACCTTTAAGGAGGATGCACGTTTGTAGATTGGCCACGGTAATGTGTACAGCAGGCGGTGGTGGGAACCGTTCAAAAGGCTTAGATTATTATAGCTCCTAAGAATAATTTCTGAAGACAGTACAATCTACGATAATCTAAAATTCTAAATAAGTAGTATACGCTAAAAACCAACCACTAGCCAAGTCAAAATGCATCAATCTACATTTCTGCAATCCAATGATCCCACAATCTACTTCCAAAAATAAAAGCATCTAAACAAAATTCATTACCCAAGTAGAGAGAATATTCATGTTTATAACATATAAGCAAAATCAATGCACAATGGCACCACCCTCTTCAATTAATAAAATAATTGAATCAAATTAAACATACTAACCTGATTTCATATCAACACGATCAACCCTCCCATATCTCCCAAAAAGACGCTCAAGTTCAGACTGACGAGAATCATACTCAAGGTTTCCACAAAAGATGGGCTTCATTTCCGCAACACAGCTTATAAACAATCTGGATCTTCAAAGCTGCCACACATTTCAACCACAAATATAACCCGAAAACCGCATAATGTAAAAAAATGCTATAATACTAATCTCATGAGGACCTTCCTAAGTAGCACAAATTCAGATGAATGTATTTATCAACTTATATTCGAGTCAACGGAAAGAGTCAGAATCAAACATTACTTAAAAAATCATTAAGCAGCATTCCAAACCTTGGGAGCCAAAGTCATCAGTTTAAGGTTAGTCTGGAACGCAAACTCAAATGTGCAAAACAAACGTTGCCGCATGCCAATCACGCATACCATTTCATCTAACCACAACGTGCACCCAAAACAAACACAACGCATTAAGCCGTAGAAGGGATTCCTATTATGTTTTGCAGTACCACCCTCCATAATCCAATATTATATCCGTAAGTAAATTGCGCAAAATCCTTCTATACGCACTGCATTCATTCATAGCAACGATAAGAAAATGCAACAATAGACCATTTTATATAATTTTTCCAGCTAGAGATTCCATTTACCATGTCCACCAACACAGATCTAAACTTTAACGTCCAAGGAAAAAAATCACATCTTAAGTCTCATTTCGCCATTTACCAAAATACACAAGCAAGCCCCACGAAAATAAACATCAAGAACTCCTCGCCGAATTAAAAAACAGGCAGATCTGGCCAAAATGCTTCCTGACCGTCAAAAAAATAACCTATTTTCAAGCTATTTCATCAAATTAGAACATAAAAATGATGTCTTTGGAACCAAGAAGTGCAAAACGAAACAACAGAGAGACAAAACACCACAAGAATCAGAACTAAAACGAAAAAAATTCCATAATCCCAGGGAATCTGGGACAGAATCCAAAAAGAAAATTCGAATTTGATCCGAACAAGAAGATGGGAAGATCAAGAAAAGCGAACTTCGAAGGAAAGGAACAAGAATCTCACCGACAACCGCCGCCAAGGAGAAGGCGCCGACGAGGGGAGGATCGGAGGCGGCGGCGAAGGACGAGGCGAAAGTGGGGGGAAGAAGATGAGGCGCTAGGGTTTTGGTGGAGCTGTAATGGGCCCAAATATGTTCGTGGGCTTTTTTATGGGCCTCGATTGGACCGTTTGGACGGTTTTCCTCTAATTAACTGACCGTTACCCTAATTAAGAATTGTTTAACCCACTAAAGCAACCGGGGTTATCGTTAATCCTAATAGTAAGCTTCGTTTGAAGTAATTCAATTGTTATTGTTAGGGGAACTCCAATGGGCTCAAAATGCGTTTGTGGGCTTTCTTGATAGGCCTTGATTTGACGGTAAAACAAGAAATTCCCTTATTTATTTTATTAAATTTTATTGACCTATCTGAGCTAACAAAAAATGCAGATCAAGAAAAAAGATTACCAGTAAGCTTAATAATAAGCTTGGATTAACGTTAATTATTAAGGGTTTTTTTTGGAACAGATTATTATTAGGGTTTTGGTGACTAATGGGCACGTAATGGGTTTGTGGGTTTCTTTTATGAGTTTGGTTTTGAAAGTTTGACTTAATTAAATTAAAAACACTTAACTCTATCAGTGCGAAGCGATGATTTTGGAGAGGGATGGTTTTAGTGTTTTTTTATATTTTGGCGATAACTTAAGTATGAAATTAAGCCAAGCTAGCTTGTAAGAATAACTTGTTTGGCTCAGTCCGGCTTAAACCCATACCCGTTACAAAATTGAATATTTGATCGACTCGAAATTACTAGCTTTCTTTATATTCTAGTGACAGACTTAAGTATGCAATTAAGCCAAGCTCACTTGTGAGAATGATGTATTTGGGTCAGTCCGGCTTAAATGGGTACATGTTAAAAATTTAAACCTTTGACTCGAAATTACTAGCTCAATGAATAATAAACAAAGCTTCGATGTATAACCACTCATTTTGGCTGAAAACCATTTGAATAGCGTATTAAATTTACAATGCTAAATACTTACTCTTATAAAGCCTTAACTGATTTTCCAATTGGAAACGAAGGTGACGGACAGGCACCGGATCGACAAGAGCTCAGAAAGGTCGGCCATTACTTAAAAACGAAGCTGTGAACGATGTTTGATGAACCCGTGTCGCTGTTAAACGATGTCGCCAGACCAGTTTACCTGTGTGAACTTTGTGACTAGATTTGACGATACTAGGCTGCTGTCTATTAATAAAGGACCAACTCCCCAAGGTGGACTGTTATCACAGAACAATCCATCTGATCGTGAGTAAATAATTGCAAGCGCTTTGACAAAAGTGAGCAAATAATGTGGAAGCAGAACGAAGATCAACAGTTGGATTCTGTGGTGGACCTTGTGATTTGATATATAAACGACCTATTCAGGCTAGTTGTGTAGTAGCCACACTGCTACAGTGCACCTCCAATATTCTTTAACATTCTGATACGTGTTATAGTCTTCGGACCTACACGCCATTTGGGCTCGCAGTCTTCTTATTATAATACGCAATTATTCTAGTGTGAATCCCAATCACAAGAAAGTTAAGAGAGAAGCAAATCAAATCATTCCATGTCAGATGGCCATGGATAGGTAGTATGGTAATATTCCAGGATGAATAAGCTGGCAAAAATAAAGGATGGCTATTGGACCCAGGCCGGCTATAGATGACAAGGAAAGCCCACAACATTATAGACATGGGAAACAGTATTCTACATTATTATTATTATTATCATGTAATAATATGGTCGGAATGATTGATCCATCGCAATTATACAAGGATGAAGATAGAGAGGGTACTAGTACTACACTATTATTATCGCATGATACGAACGGAATCTGCCTGCTCTGATTCTTGCAAAGTTACATCTTTGGTGTGGAAATTTCCAGCCGGGCAGGTTCATCACCTTTGATCCAGGCAATATTCTATACCCATTTGTTCACATTAATTAGATCAGATCATTCCATAACATATATCAGGATGATTCTCAGTTTTTTATTTGATATGGCGAATCGATTGATCATAGCTTGTCAAGATGAAATATCGTTAGCAAAAACTCCTGGGAGTATAATATAGTGTCAACACTACATAAACATATTGAGTAAAATGAACAGAAGCTGTCACGAAGAATTTTACATCGAAACCTCAAAAAACGAGGGAAAACCACGGTGGCGCTGGGAATATATATCCACTATAATAAAAGATAACAACATAATAGAGTATTTATAAGATATACTATAATTTTATATGCAACCAATCTCTTACAAAATAAATGAAACTTTAATATTTAGAAATACTTCAAAAGATTTCTAGAGGAAGAGAATAAACCGAACTGGTTGCTTGCTTGCTTCGTTGATATAAATTAAAACGACGAGCTATTTTTAACAATTTTACAATTATTTTAACAAAAGACAGGCCAACCACGTTTTTTAATTTAGAAACTTATTGGTTGAATATTTAAGTCTATAGCCAAAATATTTTATCATCTACAATAAAATTACTATTCTATATCTTCATTCTCATTCTCCATTCAAATAGTAGCTCATAATATTGGAAATTGTAGCTGATACTATTGAAAATAATACTTTGAGAATAACATCACAAATAATACATCTTCTCTTTTGTGCTAGTTGGTTAAGAATATGGTAAAACATTCGCATTATGTAAATTTTAGAGCGGTTCGAGAGGAGAGGTAATTGAACAGCTCAGATCAAATACAAATTCGTATAGCATATTCTAATTGACCCGATCAAAACCTAATTGATTAGTACAATTAAAATAGCCAAACGGGTTTGCGACGTAAATCCCATCAATCTACCCTTGTGTTAACAAAGAAGAGTCAAAAATTGTTCCCATGAACTAATCAAAATACAATAAAAAAATTTACTTAAATCGGTTGTATGGTCAATTTCATGATTCAATTAGAATCCATATATTTAACGAGGTTAACATATAAAATTCGATCACGTCTGTGTCTATGATATAGGCCGCAGATGACTCGATATGTTGCCTAGTATACAATGGTAGAATATCCTCTAGCAACAGTAAAAAGTTATAATTTTCAAGTTATACAGTACTCTCCTGGTCCATTCTTCCTTTGCACGTCTGGTGACCTTCTCTACAAGGACCACATCTAGTTATCTGGCCTCCACTTTCGAAATTATTATTTTGGGTTGGTTTTGGGGAGATTTATGTTGGCTCCCTACTCTTTTGGTGCAAGATCATGAATTGCAACGGTTTCTTCCAGCAACATTAACACCTAAGCCAAGTTGTGGGCAATGGTATGCTCTGTAGATCACAAATTTGGAGCAGTTGCTGCTGCTAATGGTCCTAACCCTAATAAGCAGTGTCCTCTGCCTTTCAATGCAAGAGCCATCAGGCCAATTCATATCATTGTCAGATGGGGACGACTTTTGTAAAGCTTTACAAGTATATTCACAAACATTTCATGTAATTGAAACATTGTACGTATAATATGTAAATAAACATTTCAAAATTCAAAGCATGTTGGGTTGATGGGTAGTTGTATAATTTATTACTTGCAAAACCCTAAATATGTCTAACCGTGAGCTTTCGATGAACGAAACTTTCAAAAGAAAGTGATAATGCTGCATTTTATTATTTAAACAAGCAACAAATTTGTGTATATCTGTCACTAAAAAAAGTTCAATCAAGGAATTTTATGGTTTATCCGGATTGAATTAAAAAAGGTTCGGTTCAATGCCAACCCAACTTTTATAAATATTCTAATTTGGTCAAATTAAAATCCGACCAACCTTTTCATGTGCCACCTCGCTAAATCAATTTGCTTGAAAAAAAATTTGTTAGAGATTTAACCATCAAAATATAACAAAATAAAAATAATATATTTAATTAATATAAATTTACCTCTTCATTCAATTGTAATTTATGATTTATTATCTTCTCCTTCAATTTAAATTTTATTCGTAAAATTTAAGTCTATCTCTTACGTGCAGATGCTATGCCCAATTTATTTACTTTTATCAATTTTAACAGAAGTTTGCCATCCTAGCTTCCTATATTTATATTTGGGAGTGAACTCGGATCCATGTATTTTCATTTTTAATATATTATATATGAAATAAAATCTGAAGCATGTCTCCACCCTCATCCTTCCACGCAATGGAACGCCTGCCGCACACTGAAATGGAACCTCAGTAAAAAGGAAGCTAACAAGAAGCAGTCCCCACCGCGTCTCTTTCCCCGTCTACCCAAAAAGATCAATCTCGTCTCACATCATTTTCCAACACCATTGTCCAAAACTCCGAGTATTATATTATACCACCTAAAAAGGCCCCTCCAAGCCACCATTCTCATGTCTTCACACCAAAACCATCGTTATCCAAACTCTCAAGCCACCCCTAAAACTATCCAACCTCGGAAAATACACAGACAATTTTGTCCAACCATATTTAGGCCCGTCATGTTGTACGCATCCCGCCAGCTTTGCCGGCCCCAAAAGCAGAGAGGTCACGTCCAGACGGCCGTAGCATCATCGCAAAACAACACGTGAGAAACAATCGCCAATCGCAATTAAACTCTTTCCAAATATCTCAATTAGCAGCCGCCAGCCCACACTCCCCAACAACAACGCGTTGTAAACTCGGTTACAGCAGGTGTGGTGCACCCCAAAAAGACTGCTCAAACACTATATGTTATAGTATGGGCATGGCAATTGGTTGATCGTTTTGATACATAGCTTGATTTGTTAGTAAGCAAAGTTATGTATGTGTGTGGGAGCTCTTTCTTCTCTACCTCTCGCGTACCAGCTCAATGCAAGCTAAGCTACTGCAATGGGGCTCTTGTGACCCCGCAGCCCCCACGGCTTCCATCCCCCTTATAAACCCCCACACTCTCGCTCCAACCTTCAACACTCCGATAGCTCCTCCTCCCATGGACCCCCCACCCGAGCTCAACGGACCCACCTCTCCCCCCAAACGGGTCTCCCCCGTGGGCCCCGTCGTCGAGCAGGGTCCCACCAAGGTGCTCGTCAGCAGCTCCGACTCCCTCCGGCGCCGGCGGCGGGGAGGCACCCGGTGTACAGGGGGATAAGGTGCCGGAGCGGGAAGTGGGTTTCGGAGATCAGGGAGCCGAGGAAGGCGTCGAGGATATGGCTGGGGACGTACCCGACGGCGGAGATGGCGGCGGCGGCGTACGACGTGGCAGCGTTGGCCCTCCGCGGCGGCGACGCGGTGTTCAACTTCCCGGAGTCGGCCGGAGGCGGCAATGCGCTGCCGGCCTCGGCCTCGCCGGCGGACATCCGGGCCGCGGCGGCGGCAGCGGCGGCGGAGAGGGCTCCCAAGGAGCTGCAGAAGAAGGTGGAATCGAAGGGGGAGGAGGGGGAATGGAGGCCGCACCGGCGGAGGGCAGCGCCGACCAGACGATGCCGACGTTGGAGGAGTTCTTTGATGAGGAGGCGCTGTTTGACTTGCCGAAGCTGCTGGATAGCATGGCGGAGGGGATGCTCGTGAGCCCGCCGCGGCTCGACATGCCCGCCGGCACCGCCTCGCCGGAGAATTCCGACGTCGAGAGCCTCTGGAATTATGAATTTCCTGCACCGGTAACGGCAACGATGACGGCGACGGTGCCGGCGACGGCGGAATGTATTATAAGTAAAATAAGTAAGGATGAAGAAGATAAGGCATGAAGTATAAAAGTGGTCAACGAAAGTGAAGCTTTGAATTTTGTTTTTGTGTATTAGAATTTGTGTGTTGGAAACGTGTCTTGATTTATCGTTTTTGCACCCTTTTTGTTTGGTGTTTAATTTATGTGTTAACTAGTTTGGTGAGTTAATCATATATATATATATATATTATAAATATGTTGTATTATTTGTGCTTAAAGTAGAATAGTTATGAGGGCTCCACGAGTAATATAATAGATTATAGCAACAAATGGTCTTTGTCTCTCAAATTAGCATCATTTATAAGATGTTTACTTGGATGCGGTGATGGTTATTTTGCCCTGGGTGGGCGACAGTTGTTTTTTATCTTCCGGTTCTTGTGTTTAATTTTGAAGATTGAACCATATCAGTATATATGGAGGCTTAATAGGATTTATTATAAGCTAATTTTAAAATGATGAGCTTCAAATTGGGTTGAAAAATTATGATCCCCAGAGAGAAGTGTTTCAGTGGATCTGTTAGGCTTTCCAACATCCCATGTCTCCAAATGAAGGTCTGCATGCTTGGTGATGCCTGGGATGTTGAGGAGATAACTACACCTTCTAAGCATAAGACTTCTTAATGTTTCCAATGGCAGTTTAAGAACTTTCTCATGGCAGCCACCTTCTAATTATCTACAGGCTGAAAGGATTGATTTGGATCATATGGATGTGGAAGCACTCAGAAGAATGAACAAAAACATGAAACTTGTTAAAAAATTAGCCAAAAACATCATGGTTTTCTTGCTCGGAAGTCATTATCGGGCAGATCCCTAGGCAGTTGGGCCCTGGTCTGAACAAGGCTGATAACTTTCCTACCCTCATGAGGAATCTCTGGACGGAAAGGTGAACGAGACCAAGGCTACTGTCAAGTTTCAATTCAAGAAGATGTGCATGGTTGGGGGGGGGGTGGTTGTGGCAGTTGGAAATTGTGGCATGGAAGAGAGGCAGGTGTTCCAGAACGTGCAGCTCAGTGTCAATTTCATGGTCTCGTTTTTGAAGAAGAATTGGCAGAATGTAATTTATTGTTGGGCACTATAAATTTTTTGGGTCCAAGACTCGAGTCACTTAAATATTTGTAGATAGACACTTTTTTGGCTTTAATTCTATACGGTAAGGATTAGGAGTGCTAATTGATTGAGTGAGCCGAGTTTAATTTATATTTTAACTTGGCTCAAATAGTTCGAAACTCGTTCGAACTCGACTCGAAATCGAATGAGTTTTGAATATATATGCTCTAGTTCAACTCAAATATCTTTTATACGTTCTAGCTCAACTCGAGCTCGAATATACTTAAACTGTTTAATTTTTTCGAGCTCGAACTCAACTCATTCATGAACTCGAAACTGGCTCGATTAAAAGTCAAAAGTACCCCAATTAAAAAATATGATCAATGTAGATTGAACACATAACCTTGAGGTCATCAACTTAAATACTTACTATTTTAACTATCTCACTTCTTTGTTATTATATTGTATATATATATATATAATATAAAAATTATATTATTATATTATTTTATTGAGTCGAGTTCGAGTCAAGCTACAAGTCGAGTTCGAGTTATAACCGAGTCGAGTGGAGTCGAACACGACCTTACTCAAGCTCGGCTCGTAAGATTCGAATTCAAGTGAAGTTTGAGCTCGAGTATTTAAATGTCGAGTTTTGAATCAAGTCAAGCTTAGTCGAACGTTAAATGTTCACGAACTGACTCACTCAATTAGCAACCCTAGCGAGGATGATGATGATGTTGTTGCATTATATACGTAGACAGTGAAACGACGGTGGTATTGAGTTTAGTTGCATACGTGATTCTAGATACACCCACGTGCGCCCATCTAAATTTAAATATATATATTAGTTAAGAAAGGGGTAAATTTTCTAAGATCTAGATATATCTAACTTCTTCTATGAACTCATGTATTATTTTCGTTGTACGTTTTGTCAAATTATTTCAGAGAATTACAAAAAATGAGAGATATGTTATAAAAATAGGTTTAGTTCTAGTAATCATATTTTAATCTTGGAAAACTTGAAAGGCAAATTAAACACTTAAACATTCTATATCGATCCACATTTTTCTTATTTATTTTAGTTCTAATTAATTATATTAAGATCTAATAAGTTCTAACTAAGTTGCACATCTTAGAAATGAAACCGTGAATTTTCTTTTAAAAGAAATGATTACTTGATTGAGTTATTTCTTAGCGTTCCATCGAGTTTTAAAATCTGCTTTTTCATCGTTGCGGAAAAGCCTAACTTTAATATTATTTGTTTTGGTCCAGGTGGGCTGTTTGTATCTCAAGAGCACAATAGGAAGGCCGCAGCGCATCTTTTAGGATTTACTTTGTCACCCCAACTCTTTTCATTAGAATACAGTTTAAAAAAATCGTTTAGAATACAAGTAGTTTATTTCTATTTTGTTCTCAATTGTTTTTAGTGGGTTGAAAGATAAAGGCGAATAGTCTTTTTGAGTTGCATATTTTGCCTACAATTCTTTTTTATGAATTTTGTAATGATTGATACTGTGAAACGCTAGCCTCGTTCAGACGTTTACCTTGTTCGAGACAACGCATTTGAAAACCAGTTTTAGCTCCTCGTTTGGGTAAGATGGCTCTTATCTTCCACTTCATCCAGCTTATCTTATCTTCTCGCATGTCTTATCCCAAGTTGCAATGCAAGAGCTGTACGTGCGGAGCTGATCAGAATCTTTGTGTAACGAAAAGACCCAAAAAGAATAATGGGCATGCATGTACCAACAAGTCCTACCTTTTCATTCCCTCTCGCTATCCACACGCGGATCCGCGTCTAACTTCTATGTTTGTTGCTAACTGTCGACCATGGGTCGTGTGCTCTTGGCTCCAGTCGAGGATGATTGTGATACAGAGGTCTTTGTCTGATCTTGGATCAAGTCCTTGATGCCGTGGGCATAAATCTGGAGACAAGCGTTGGTCACCTTTTTCTTGATGCTAAAACTAAGTTTGTTCAATGTCAACTAACAGCGGGCTCATCCTGGTTACTGCGAGTGGCCGCCTCATTGTTCTTGTCAAATGGCAGACAACCTCAGCGTGCGGCTGCTTCTACCCAGCGCAACTGCTCTCACACACGCACTGGTCTACTCATTGGTCACTGCAACTCGACTCGGGGAGAGAGGTAGGATATGTGAGGAAAGGTGGCGTGGGGTTTTTGAATTGGGCATTCATATGTTCATAAGCTCCATTTGGTTTCGATGCCCTGCTCGGGTGGAGCATCTGCCGTCTCTTCAAATTATCTCAATGTAGTTTGTATGAAAAATTAAATTTTAGATGTTCATAATTGATTTTTTTTTGTTAATCATACATAAAATAATAAATAAATAGTAATTTATAATAGTTTTAACTAAGAATAGCATATAATTGTTTTTATTGTATACTTAATATTGTGAAACATTGAGACATCTTACTTCCTAGAACAAAATTTTACTGCAAAATATGTATAATGAAGGGTGAACAGACAAAATTCGACGATACAAAGCCATATTTCATATTTGAATTAAGTAAAAATTTTGCTTAATCCACTCAAAAAAGACATATAAGATATATTGCCGTTGGATATCAGCATTTTAGTGGGCTCATTATAGTAAAAAATGTAGCATACGCTCCATGTAATTTACACGAGTACCCTTTTTAGTGGGCCTATTTTATAAGCCCATATAAAATTTAGGCCCGATCTCAATAATACAACTCTTTGTTTGGTAAATTTAATGTCGAGTCCCTAAACAATCTTTGTTAATAAGGAGGACAATGGTGATTGTTAAATATGAGATCACAGAGATATATAAACTCTGGTTCGGTCAGGATTAGTGGCCTGACAATGGAGAATGAACATGAACTCCTAACAACATGGACTCCATTATTTAGCGTTGAAACGAATGAACAGGTTTTCCTATTCATGACCATCTGAAAAAAGCAAGAACGCCACAGACAGCGCATGCTTTGCTACATATCAGGGAGTCAAGATTGAATCTTGTGCCCGTGACTGTATAGAGTAAGACAGCTCTAAACAAATATATTTCTTTGGAGTTGGCTTCCTTCTTTACTAAAAACTGTGAAGGTTTTATTGAGGTTTGAGTTGATCTAGCTTGATTTGTTGCATTTATTTTTTTAATGTTCCAAGTACCCATTTGATTTGTGAGTCAAATATGTAGAATCGATCCGACCCATTAACCCTAAGAATCAGCATTCTGCCAAATGTGACCTATGAACTAATATGGGATTTTTATTATGATAAAACTGCATCTGTCGAAGTTGATTGCCATAATGATTGGTTCATGAATAATACATGATATCAGACTTATTGTTAAATCTTAACCACGGCTGACATTCATAATTCCATTTGCAAATTATGGGCCTATGGCCAACAGGACAAGAGGCATGCCGGGTTTTGTATCATGGGAAAGTTAGGATTGGTCGTCAAAAGAGGAAATGGAGTTGTTGAGTATTAGCCATTTAGGTTGGTAGCAAGTTATTGAAGTAGGGGAGGAAAAGATTTACACTTCATAATAAATCTGGACCAACCTTACCAAATACCATTTGATCTCGTTAAGAACTCATTTTTCTTGTGAAAAAAGGTTACCATTTGATCTGCATACAAGTCTCCAGCTAATGTCTTATTATATATCCCCCTAATGCATGCAAATTTGTCAGAAGATGTCCATTTCCCCAAGAGTCAAATCTCCTTTCCAAGCACCAATAATATTGTTTTTCCATTATTTTATGGCTGAAGGGTAGCAACAATAGATCTTTTCTCAGAGGAAAAGGAATTTGCAGAACTCTTCTCTCAGGAACCAAAGGCAAAAACATGTCACCCCCATCCTTGATAATTGCAAGAAACCATCGGACTTTCTTCCCTCTGTCTTGTGTCCTCCCTTGCAATTGATCTTCTTGTTCTTCATCTTTTCCCCCGTTTTCTTTTTCCAGTCTCGCCGTTTCCATTGCCAATCTCAGACTTCCATCTAGCTATGCTTTCTTAAATTGGCCCTTCACCCATTAATGGCACCCCTTTCAAATTTCCTACTGCCCTTGATCCATCACCATCTTCTTTCTGAAGACAGTACATATTTAATGTCCATCCCTTCTTGCCTTGGCTTCTAACTCTTAGCTCATAGCTGCTCATTTTTTTCAAACTCAACCCTCTGATGGCTTCTTCTTCCTCGTCAAGTTCTCAGCCTGTAACTCTGAAGGATTTCCTCTTACAAGAGGCAAAGCCAACCGTTCATTTCAACTCTTCAAAGGAAAGGCCACAAGCAACAGTGAGAAACCTGCTTGAAATGGAGCTCAGAGCTATACAAGAAGAAGCAGGGCCTACCCTCACGAAGAGCAGGTCAAAGTCGGCATGTGCTGCCATCACCAGACTCCAGGCTGCCTCAGAGGCCTTGGTCCGGGCAGTGAAGCTCCTTCGTTTGGCCTCCCCTGCCTCCAAGTCCCAACCTCTTTTAAAGAAAAGCAGGAGCAGGAGGAAACCAGAGGACCCAGATGGGCATTCAAGGATTGTAGTGAGAATCAAAGACATTATGAGGTGGAAATCCCTCAATGAAGCACAACTTGTGGTGGAATGCAGAACCATTACAAATAATGAGAGCAGCAGAAGCAGTGTGAGCTCCAGCCATGGCTGGACGGAGACTGAACCACCGCCCGATGTTGCCCCATCGCCAGAGAGTTGGTCGCCGGAGTTCTCCCAGGAGAGCAAAAATCGTGTCGGTGAAGGTGGTGAAGCTGCTTCTACCAGCTACGGTGACCAAGAGGTGAATAATCTGACTATTCTTTATTTTAGTCATTACTCACTAATCATGTTTCACACTGTTAGGTCATTATAGGTTAGGGCACCAAATCCTTGTTTAACACTCACTATTGCGGCTAAGATTAAGATTACATGGTAGATTATAGATTATAGATTGTCGGCATGCCAGCTAAAATAAACAGGACTTTAAGAAAAGATAAGGCCCCGTATTTGTACTGGCCCCATTGACTATGAAATGTGAAGAAGGTAAGTTTAGACATGGTGATGGAGAGGGCACCTTAATCTTTAGATTTGATTAAAAAAATGTTGATGGAAAAGCATCTTAAACTTTAGATTGGGTCCAACATTGGTCAGTAACGATGTGACAGTGAATTTCAATGGTAGGAGAATTATTAAATTTACTGTGAAGAACTAAAATGAAATGGCTTCCAGTATACATACCTCTATATATTTATTATTTCAGACTCTCCATCTTTGTCTCTATCCCTCTCAGACCATCGGAGATGGAGGACCATATTAGGGATGCCTACGAAAGGGTTGGTCCTCAAATATATTATCTTTATTGGTTGTTGAGTGAAGATGGTAGACGCCATAAATATATTTAACGATGTCGCATGCTCTCTTGAAGTTTGTATTTAATACTGTACTGAAACTTATTTAATATTTCGGTGCTATCTAGAAGGTATATGCAGATATCAGAAAGAGACAAAAAATGGCAAAAAGTCTATGAACATTTAAAAACCAAAATTCAAGCTTACAAGTTACAAGCCAAATAAAAGATAGATTAATCATTAACTTAATTGGATGGGATGATAGCAGACTTAACACAGCAAAAAATCTTATTATATATCTTATTCTTTTTTTAATTATTATATATCTTCTTTATTTCAAGTAGTTACTACATATCTGCATAGCAATTTGATATGAATACTTCATTATTTTAACTTTGGCCAAAAAATAAAAACCACAATATCTACATTAGTAAATTAATTAGGAAAGAACTGAAAGTATATTATATGAATAGAAAAGAATTGATCTCACCTGCTAGGCTGCCACACAAACACCCCAAATGAATATGAGGTGACCACATTTGGTTTTGTTATTTGCATCGTCACAGTCACCTCTCCACCATCCCAAGGGACATCCATTCCCATGCCTGGTCATGGCAAGACTCTGATCAAAACTGGTCCTTGTGCCAATAAAAACTGGATCTTCTGATGCCGGTTGTTGAACATTTATGGCTAGAAGCCATCATCCCTGTGAATCGCTTCCTCCAAACCAAGTTCTTCGTTGCCATCTGAAATCAATCATTGATCATGTTATAGTTGGCCTGTCCATTTCATTGGCCGCGTTAAACATGACAACAGAGATTTCAAACTTTTCACAATCCAAGTAAAAAAACTTCAATCTTTACCAATGAACAGTTTTACCTCAGCTAATTGATGGCAATGCCATTCATGTTAACATCAGAATATCCAAAAACAGGCAAAAGGCGGCCGAAGATCGGCGAATCAGCTCAGCCCAATCTCAGTATTGGAGTTTCCAGATGAAGACTCCAATTCACCTTCTTCTTCCTCGGGCTTGCCCAATGTGGACAGTACGTCTCCTCTGTCACATTCGTCTTTGAGCAATTTCGTCGAACACGTTGTAGACGTTATATATTGTGCGCAGGTATCTGCCGGCCGGAGCTGGCCACGGTCGACCTCCGCCAAAGACTCGATTTTTCCGACGACCGCGACGATATCCGACGCAAAAACGATCGATTGGAGGAAGTTGAGGACAAGGCGAAGGAGCTGCTGGAGCTTGTGAAGCGGACATGCACCGGCGACGGGATTGGACGGACAGTGGAGAAGCTGCTGCTGGACTTCTTCCGAGAGGCGGCGGCGGCGGCGGAGGGAGAGGAGGAGGCGGTGACGGTGGCGGTGGAGTGGGCGGAGAGGGAGGGGAGGAGGAGGAGAGGTGGTGGGAGGAGGAGAGCTTGGTGGCGGTGGTGAGGGAGATGGACGAGGACGGCCGGCGGTGGGCGGCGGAGGAGACAGCGGCGGTGGCTGCGGCTGTGGAGGGCGGCGTTTTGGATTCGTTGGTGGAGGAGCTCGTCTCCGGGCTCCGGCACCGGTGACAGCTAAGCCCGCCGGCGGCGGGAACGTGGTGATTTGACGAAAAAAGGCACGTGGGGCTGTGATTTTGTCGAGGGGAGTCGGGCTATTTTTGTCATTTAATAAATTACACTTCTTTTGTATATTTGAATTATAAAATTATAAATTCTAAAATGGGTTAAAAATGAAAATGGACAGCGAATCGAACAACGATAATGAAATTTATTGGTTTCAAAGATTGGCCTTTTATGTGTATTGATGGAACACCCATGCATGCAACACCGGCACGGATGTACCTAAAAATTATACTCATAATCGTATTAATATTTTTTTTAAAAATTAATTTTTACAACAACGGCTATTTTGGTAATATATTATTTTAATTAATTTATTTTAAAACATTAATATAACATAAAACAATAATACCAAAATTTGAATCTTAATCAATCAAACTATTTATAAAAAAACTGAAATGAGTTATATATTCCTTATTCAGTAATTCCTGAATATATAACTCTTGTCGGACTTAGTTTCAAAATTAATCCTGATTTGAAAGTATTCCAAAAAAAAGACTTGATTTGGAGACCGATATAATTTCAAAATTAATCCTGTTTTGGGAAAACAACCAATCGTCACCAACTCTTAGCGGCCAAACACTGCATGAAGTCACCGTTTGCAGCGAAGCACTGCATGGGTCACCATCTATCTCCATCTGCCCAATCTTTATGCATACACCAAATACAAACTCGGTCATAGCGCCTGAAAATTTAGGGTGCCCTTGCTGCAATTTTTATCGGAACATGAATTCAACATTTGTTATCATCAAATCTAACATGAATAAATCATAAATAAACTTAACACCCCAATGATTTAACAAGATTTTGTTCGGATACCACTTGTTATCATCAAAATTGGTAGTCGTTCAAGTCAAATCACCGAAATAATAAAATTTAATAACGGAATTAAAACATACAAAAATCCATCATAATAATATAGGAAAGAAGATTAGACCTTCCAAAATTATAGCATGTACTCTAGAGAGGAGTATGTATTTATGACAGATGGCATGCTTTGGGACCGTAACCCTATATAACCTTTCTAAGTTTCCATATTTTTATTTTAGTTCATCATAAATTAGTAATTAGAAAAATGAGTCCATATATATATATATATATATATATATATATTCTATACTTGTATTAAATGCCTCTAGCCAAATAACCCTAATCCTATTAGACCAATATAATTTTGGGTCAATCCATAATAATAACATATAATACAATTATATATATATGTCCAAAATCAAGCACTTGCTTCCTTGAGCAGTCCATGTCTTGCATTGGTTTAATACTCGTTCTATTGTTTAACATAAGAGATTGAATAAGGGATCCATAGTTTCTGATAATGAACAATTTTGTTGGTCGAAGGTTGTAGCCAAATACAAGGACTTGTTTGCGGAGGAGAAGCTAACAACAGAGACGGGAGTGCTTCCACCTGATCAATCAGAGAAGGCATGGAAGAGGGGCCTAATAACCTTTGCGGCCTTCATTCTTTTCGGAGGAGGCCCTCTCCTATCTTACGTAATCGTCATCCCCTTCACAAAGAATGAATCCGTGAAATTTGCTGGTGCCTGCCTACTTTCCCTCCTCGCCTCGCCCTGCTCGGCCTGGCCAAGGCGAAAATCACCAGACAGAACTACCTCATCTTTGTCGCGGCCACCGTCGGCAATGGGGCTGTGGCATACCTCATTGGCTGGATACTTCGAAATGTTGCTGGTCTTGAAGATTGAAAACTGTCTTTAACCACTCTTCACTGCAATATTACCTGATTCCAGGCTTTTTGTTTTTAGGTCGTAAACGAGCCGAGCCGAGCTTAGCTGTTTTTGAGTTCCACGTAATTTTTAGCAAGCATGCTTGAGTTTGTTTGAAAGCTTAACAAGCTTTGATGTATTATGGGTCGAGCCAAACTCGTCTAAAATTCATGGTGTTTGGGCTTAGCTTATGTTTATATCGCTATATTTTCGAGTCGAGCGAATATTTGTATTTAGCTCATGCTTAACTTATATAAGATAAAAATTTTCTTTACAATACTAAATAAGTTCAATGTGACCTCAATAGCATTAACGAGCTGAATCGAGCAAAGTATTTTTTCGAGTTTGAACACATCGAATTCGAGTTTCGAACCAAGCTGAATCGAATACTCCTTAGCTCAAGCTTTGTTCATTGTTCAAAGAGCCATTCATTTTGAACCGAGTATTTTTTCAAGTACAAAATTAACGAGCACGAGTTCAAGCCAAATCGTGCCTAACGTAAAATGCTTACGAGTAGGCTTGGCCTATTTACACCCCTAGGTTGTGGGGACATTATTCATATTATTCACATTATCAAGTCAATAAGCTCCCATTTTGATAACAAATTAAATGTAAATATGATTTAACCATCATAATCATATTAAAAAATACTATATACATAGATATTAAATCAAACATTCCAAATAAATTAAAATAAACTAATAATAACTCATATAAAACATAAATTAAAGTCATTTTTTGATTAATTTTGATTCGGGTGAATTCCAAACCAAAATTTTCTTATCTTGAATTCAGCTGCCAGATATAAAACCCAACCTGAACCAAA
>JAURVB010006124.1:0-19527 GCA_033002965.1 Piper betle | reverse complement strand
TGCTCCATGTCAAAATAATCTTTTTTGTTGCCTTTGGTGCTTTTTAAGTTTGATCTGGTTAAGATGTGCCTGATGAGCATCTTAGGGCAGAGAATTTAGCCTTCCCTGCCATTTGTTTTGGTTTTTCTTTACAGTGGGGCTGCTTTATAAAATTTTGAAGATATTGTTGTGCAGGGTTGAAACAACTGACATGAAGGGTCTGAAGAAGATAGATGATAATTAATTGCCAGAGAAAATGTACTTATTGATGTAGTTACGAAAACAGAGGATTTGAATATGATTGAAGCTTGAAGCTGAATAGACAATGGACATGGAAGGTTCAGAGAAAATTTAGTCATTGGTGCAAAGAAAGAAATGAAAGGAAAACTATACAATAGGATATATTTGATTTTCTACATCATGCTCTGAAAACATGTTATCAGATCACGTTTTAATTTTCTAGCTACTATTTAGTCTCGTTTCTCTAAAAATCTGTGATTACCATGGACAAAGCTTAGCAATCAAAGGCGAGAATATACCACCATGCTATTCTTCGTTCCAATCTACTACGGCTTCTTGTTGTAATTGGTAAAACTGTCTGGCTGTTCGCGAAGTCAATATAGATTTTCTTGCTATTGAATCAATTTCGTACTTTTCTATGAATGCCCTCTACCAGCAATATTTGCTCTCTACTGTGAACATTTCCTATATTACTCTCCTTGTCCAATGGTTCCCTATATATTTTAGAATACTTGCTTGTTCCTGATGAGTTAGAAGGTTAAGTAAACAGCCACAGTAAACCCTCCCACTACATACAATGCCGAAGATGTTTGTAACTCAAAAAGGAGAAGATCACTATGATGGATCCTTCGATGATCTAACATAATGTGGATGATATCAGGTTTCATAACGGATGGAAAAAAAATCACAGCTCCCATCCCTTGCCACCCACCCCTCCGGACAATCTTCCCCCTCGTTCCTCTGTTTTGGTTTGCCCGCCGCGATGCGAGATGGCAGGCGGGGCTACTGCGGCGGCGACGGTTATGGTGGCGGAGGGGACCGCTATGACAAAGGCGCGTTGTCACGGTGGGGAGCTGCTACGGTTGTAGGGAGGGGTAGGGATGTGTGGTGGGCTGTATTTATTTCCAGCCGTTGGATTGAATCCAACGGCTGTACTACAGTATAGCTACCGGTCGCCCGCTGGCGACCTCGAGAACGAGTCACACTTTTATTATAAAATTATTATATATATATATATATATTAATTTATTTTGTAACAATGGCTTGAATCTGGAGTGGGTTAATTTTTTATAATAAAAATTTGACTCGGTCCCGACTCGAGTCAATATTACAAAATAAATGCCAAAAATATTAAAAAATATATGGAAAATATCATAAAATAAAATAATCGAATTATAATGGATTATTTTATTTTATAGTATGTTACCCTATTTTGTTCATATTTTAAAATAAAAACTTGACTCGGTCCCGACTCGAGTTAATATTACGAAATAAATCCTAAAAAATTTAAAAAAAGTATAGGAAAATACCCTAAAATAAAATAATCTAATTATAATAGATTATTTTATTTTATGGTTTTTAATTCTATTTTTTCATATTTTTTGAGAGGGGTAGTTTGGTAATAAAAACTTGACTCGGTCCTAACTTGTGTTAATATTACGAAATAAATCCCAAAAATATAAACAAATACAGAAAAATATCATAAAATAAAATAATTGAATTATAATGGATTATTATATTTTATGGTATTTTATTTTATTTTTATATTTTTTAGGATATATTTCGTAATATTGACTCGAGTCGGGACCGAGTCAAATTTTTATTACGAAACTAACCCCTGCCTTTTCCTCTTAAAAGTAGATGCTTGTACATGTATATATGGGGATCTTGGTTTAGGTCTTGGTTTCCCATTTTCTTAGTTCAAACAAGAATGCGGTTTGGTATTTTAACACTTCAAAGTCCCCCTATTGGCCTGTGTTTGTTCTGAAAAATAAATATTCTGCTATTTTGCTTTGGCAACAAAATCATAAATTTTTGAGAGAGAAGCCTATTTCTCATGTGAATGCTGCTTTGATAATTCTACTTGTTTTTCTCGTAATTTCAATGATTCTAATTATTTCCACAAAGATTTTTAACAACTTCTTCAACATGTGTCAGCATCGGTGATCCACACAACTACGCCACGCTGCCTCCCCTTCCAGCGCAAAGGAACCTCACACCTCCACCAACTCTTTATCGTCAACAGCCAATGTCTTCCACTTTGCCTGATGGGCCATCTAGGAATCTTCAAAGGTTTATTAGCACAACCACCTCAATGGAATATGGCAGCACAAAATTTAGACGTTCAGATATAAATGTGTGAACTCTGCTTAGCATTGAAATGTGAAAATATGGAGGCAATTGGACCGATCCTTTTTGTGTATTCATTTTTTCCCTCTGCTGATGCTTCAGTTATCTACTAGCTTTTTGTACTGGCATGGTCGGTTTTCCTACATCATTTGTATCTGTACAGGATCTGTGAATATTGTTTTGGTCAGTAAAACAAAGTGCCCATTTTTTAGCAATCCCTTTTGGTGTAACTTAGACTGGAACAAGATGTGGAAGATGAGAATGCTTTGGTATCGATTTATTGATGGTCTTTGTATACAAGTGAATACATTTATAATATGCTACAATGCAACACGAGTACAAGCATGTTTTTTGAAGTTCACATAATAGCATCTTAATTACAAGTAATAATAGGGTATTTGACAGAAAGTGTTGTGGAAAAGGAATTAGTAGATGAGATGGAATGAGATATGAGCTTTTGTAGTCTCAACTATGATAGATCGGTGAATGACCGGGCATCTCTTGCAACTTTAATGAAAACATCTTCCAAGGTTGTATCGGCCAATCCCCACGCATAAATTGTAAACCTTTCCTTTGCACTCTCAACTTCTTGGAAAACATCTGCAACTCTTACATCCTGCTTCGGCAGTTCAATTTTTTGAATTCCAGAGATGTGGTACACTTTGTTTGCCTGCGGAGACAATCGACGCGCTAAGCTTTCGACCTCTTTCTCCTTGTCTGCAGCAGTTGTCATGGTAAAGATATAGGATCCTCCATATCTAGCCTTCAACTGGTACCACAGTGCAGTAGGTTATAATTTCATCATAGTTCGAAGTGCTATTGACATAAGATGGCTTTAATGCAAAGCTAAAAATCACCTCTTTAGGATCGCTTATGCACTGGAGACTGCCATCGACAAAAATTCCCAAGCAGTCGCAGAGAACTTCTGCCTTTTCCATGGAATGTCCTGTACAAATGTACAAGGGAAATAAGAACCAAACTACCGATCATAACTGAACAAATTCTATTAACTTGAAGTTATAATGTAGAAATCCATTTTCCAGCATCAAATCAAGTGCGACATTTAAGAATGGCTCCTTGATGGGCGAGTTCATTTATAAGAGCAGCTTCAAATGCAGCATCTTCAATTGCTTCCCGGATTGCATCTTCCTGTGTGTTTGAATCATAAATTAAACACAACAGAAAGGTTAAAATCTAGCCCAGTACAGCATGATCTCCTCATTTTGAACCGTTTGCAACTGAACAACCGTTTGCAACACACATGATCTCCTCATTTTGATGAACATTAGGCATTTCATTTTTTCCCAAATATTTTTCCAAAATAAAATCTAGCCCAGTACAGCATTCACTCCTCACCAACAATCCAAATCTGAGCCTGATTGAAAACATCAGAATGATAAGAACCCATAACACCAAAAACTCACAAAATAACGAGCTCCTTATTCCAAAGAGCATCCCACGCATCAATTTTTCCCCAAATTTTTTTCCACATGCAACACTCATTCCTCGCCAACAATCCAGTATCAAACCAACACAAAATGTCAGAAAGAAAAATCAGAACCTACAACAGAACAATTTGCAATATACGTAAGCTCCTCCTTCCAATGAACATCCCAGACATCATTTTCACCCATATATTTTGCAATCAAGAGCAGTAAAGCACTCATTCCATCCCAATCCAACAACCCAATCTTAGCCTAACTGAAAACATAACGATTAGATCAGGAAAGACCAAAAATAAACAAATCCCAAACATCAATTTCACCCAAATCTTTTTCCACCAACACTCAATCAAGCACCAACCCCAGCCAAACAACATACCCACCGAACAATCATCTTCCCCACCCAATCCACCATAGTACAGCACTACATCCTTACCAATAGCCCAATCCCATTCCCACACAAAAACATCATCACATTCGCATGTATTTGCAACATACACGAGCTCCTTCGTCCAAATCAAGCATCCCACGCTTCATTTTCATTTTCATCCACACCGAGAAAGGGGAAAAAAGCAAATAGCAAAAAGCAAAGCGAGTGGAAAAACCTCAATACCTCGTAGTCGAGCCTCTGAGCGCCTTCACATCGAACGAGTTGACGAGGGGGCTGTGCCGAATCAGCCGCTGCTCCCTGCCGTCGTCGTCCTCCGAATAATCGAGCGCCATGCGAGGTGGCAAATCGTCATCGCCGGAGATGCCGTCGCCGTCGTCATCCGATCCGTCACACCATTCCTTCCCGCCGAGGGGTCGGGGCCGAGGAGGCGGTTGACGACGAGCACAGCCAAGGTGGATATAGGGCATCCTTCCAGCCGTTGGATTCTCTATCCAACGGTTAAAAATTGCAGCACAGCCAAGATGGCTGTGCTGCAACACAGCTACCTCGCCCTCATATATATATATATATATATATATATATATAATATATATATATGTTTACTAAATTGAGTATATGTTGATATTTACTCGTGTTCTTCCGTGTATTTTATTGTATAATTATATAATTATTTTATGATTAGAATATTTATGTTCATGTATTTATTATTTATCTAATTATCTATGAGTGAATTTCTTTGTTTATTTATTATTTATTATTATTATGTCTTAATTTGCGTGCCACTTGTTTAGTTATATGTTTGTTAGCATTGTTTTTATTTTCTAGGATGTAATGATGATATGAGCACACACCACAAACATGCATTATATAGAGATAGCAATATTTTATTTAGGAGTAGGTTTTGATGTAGGTTACGGAGCCCGAGCTTGCCGTAGATGTGTTCATGTGCTTGGAGCTTGGACCTGTGGACTCTCCCTCTCTGCTTGACTCCCTACGTGTAGAGTTTAATAGTGTTTTAGACGTAGGACGACATCGGTGGTGTTTTATCAGATCCCCCTAATGTTAGGCCATTTAGCTATATTTCTACACATGTTTAATAAACTATAAGGATGAGATCCCTTGTTGGTTTTATAACTGAAGCTCTAGAAATAAATGATATAAGCCTTTTCCCTAAACCTATTATATAAGTACACGCATTTTTACGGATTTCATGAATAAAAGAGTGAGCGGTATGGAGATATATATGGATTACACTACTACTCCTTCAAACCCCAAGGTAGTGCAGTGTATGAGGGTATTCCTTAAAGCAACATATTTCCATAATTTATGGCACTAACTTAACTGTTCCTTTTGCCACTCGAGTACCATGGCAGGTGAAATATAGAAGATTTGAGGGCGTAAGTGTTGTATGTATGAATATGAATATAAGTCGTGCATGCGAGTCGACACTTGTTTAAGTATGTTTGCTTACTGCCCAGTGGGAGGCAATTTTGAAGTTTCATAAGTTTCCGTGAGTAATGGAATACCCATTTCTAGTTTGTACTAAATATTTTTTGGACTAGTAATACTTGCTACTGACATTTTTCATATTATATATGTACTTCTTGAAATCTTGAGTTGACTTTGGTGGGAGGACAAATAAATGCTACACACACTTGAGCTGAGTGCTGTTATTTTGTTCTTACTTTTATTTATATTTGATATGTTTTGACATATATTTAACAATGTCTTTCATTCTCACAACACCAAGTAGGTTGTTCCGATATATTTTATCGATCGAATCTTACCGACCAACAACTTTAAACATAAATCGGCCCTATCGTGACATTTTTTATTCGTTTCTCAGGTGAACCGAAATTGGGGTGTTTCAAGTTGGTATCAGAGCCATGTCTTGGTCACTTAAGATGGAAAACTTTTTTGAGCCAAGTGTGTGGAGCTGTCCTTAGCTAGACCTACAGATATTTCCTTTGGTATTTTCTCGGTGTTTTCTATTTTTGTTCAGTTAAATTTGAGCAATGCATGAGTGAGATTACCTTTGACCATAGATTTAGAAGGACGACCAGATTTCACTTGATCTATCAGGGCTAGATCAGCGATTTGTAGTGAGAGGCAGTTAGCTCCTATGGGAGCAGTCTCTCAAGATTCCATGAGATAAGTGTATGCTCAGCGTTGGCTTGTCATTGTACGTATCGCCACCTCCACATTAGACCATGGTTGTAAAAATCGAAATCAAAATCAAAATCGATTTTCGAGGGATTCACTGAATCGGATTGAATCGATCTAAATTGGTCAGGAATCAGTTCTATTGACTCGGTTCAAATCAGTTCTATATAAAAATTTCAATTTAGTCAAAATTAGTGGGTTATTAGTTATAAAATATTTCATTCTGTTTATAATATTTTATGGATTTTTTAAAATTATTTGGAATTAATTATTATTTTTTACTCGAGTTGGAATCGAGTCAACTTTTAATTACAAGAATGATACCCTGATTTTCTTCCCCCACCCTCCCACCCCTTCTCTGTAAAACCCACGATTCGAGTTTATATTCAGAACCGGTCGGTTCGACCGTTATTTTCTAGTCGAATCAATTTCAGAACACGTGTACTGAGTTGACGCCAGTAGTGTGTATGAGCTATGAGGGTCATGCATACCCAAGTATATAATGATAACATCATGAACACAGTAGAACAAAATGAGTTATCATAATATATAAGAGTATGCTAGTTATTTTTTTATTTTTATATATAGTGGATTATAGGATTAGTTTTAGGCCGTTTACCGTGATAGGACGCGTTACCGGCAGTTTGGGTGGGTGGATAGTTCTAGAGCATATCATTTTGATGTTTTGGTCTTGTTTGATTTTATCGGATTTTTCCCAATTTTATGGATATATTTAGGATTTATTTTGAGTCAGTTATTATTCTTGACTCGAGATGGAGTCAAGTCAAGTCTTATTTACAAGTCTCCCACCCGGTTATTTTCTCCCTCTCCCGATACTTTCTTCTTCCTTCCCGTCCAAACCCTTGCCCTAACGCTGCCCCCATGCGCGTCGCCGCCAACGTGGCCGACACCGCCTTTCCACCGATCATCACCGCCAGGCCTCGCCATGGCGTCGCCGTGCCGGCCTGGCCACCATCCGGCCTCCACGACGCCGCACCCCCGTTGTGCTTCCATCACCGATCGCACCGTTGGCGACCGTCGCCGCCACGATCGAGTGGTAGCCTCGACACCCTCGACCAGCCAGCGACCTTTCCTGACCGGAGCGGAGGCCATCGCCACCCAGGCCAGCCGGATCGAGTCACCCATCGTCGTTGCTCTGTTTTAGCCATTTCCCAGCTAGCTGCCACTTCCGTTGGCAATGTTGACGTCATAGATACATCGGGCTCGCCGACCTGGTTCCAATGGTACCCAATATGACCCCTATCTAGTTAGTAGACAACGCTGGTGATTGTCACTGAAAAACCGTCGAAAAGCTACCGAAAAACCACTGAAGCCGCCAAAAAATCACTGAAACCTACCGGAAAACCGGATTGGCTGAAATTCACCGGATCTTCTGCGGAGCTCATCCAGTCGAAGCTTGATCGAACTTTGGACACCGATGAGGGCTGAATTTGAGGTTCGAGATGCGCAACAAAACCCTAGCCGTTGCTGATTGTCGATGACAAGAGGTGTAATTACCTCCGAGTTAGTTATTAAAAATTGATGATTGTTAGCACAACATGATAGGATTGATTGGTTGCCATGATAAAAGTCTGAGCATGAAAGAAGTAATGATATGCATGATATGATTGGTAATGGATAAATGTTGGTGATCTAAGTAGGTGAATTAACATGAGAATGCTAATTAACTGTAACATAGCTTAGAAAAATATAATAAAATCAATGTGAATAGAAGTATCTAGGGATATTTTGTTGATGATTATTTAATGAATGATGATTATGTTACATGTGATGTTCATTGAGTTTGATGCATCATTTAGTTAGCGAGCATTAGTATTTAGTTTTTATGTGTAGGTACAAAGTAGGAGATTGCTGCCTAGGCGCGATGACACGCTTGGAGCTTCTACCAAGTCTGTTAAGGACTTGTCTCTATTTTACGCTCTCTTCTAATGTATGTTTATTTTATTATTTGCAGGACGGTTAAGTGGCATTTTATTGGATCCCACTTAACTCGGGTCTTTTAACCAAACAGTTTTCCGGATTAATAACCCCTTGAGGATGAGATCCCTTGAGGATGATTTCAAAAACAAGATCCACCACAAGTTGCCTTCAGGCCTATTATATAAATCCCTTCCCAGGCATATATATATATACATATATATATATATATATATATATAATTTAATCGAATTTTCAGTGAGACGAGAGATGGAGAAATCGACTGCACATACCATGAGAGGATGCCGTGATAGTCAAAGCGGGCTCTGGATTAGTGCAGCGGATTATTCCATTCCCGAGGGATCCTGACAACTTAGCGTTTGAGTTCCTCACACCCGGAGAATGTGGAGGTTTATGGGTATTGTTTAGTACAGCGCGTGTCCGAACTTGTGGTTTAAAGGGTACTAAAGGCGACAACCTGAAAGTACTCAGCCTTCGTGCTCAAGGCCAGGAGAAATATGGAGGAAAGGAGAGGGCTTAGGGTTCGAGACCAAAAAATGATGTAAGAAAATGCCGAGTGAGGCATCAGCAGCAAATATTAGTAAGTTTGGGATGCTACTGGGTTTATAGCCCAGTGGCTCCTTAGTAGGTGCTCTTCAGAGTGTTCACAAGGAGTATATGATGTTTTCTTTCATATGAGAATTTGCTCTCATAGCCAGCTTGTTATAGTTATTTTTCTTTCCGAACCAGTAACACTTGTTACTGACGTGTTTTTATACTTTATGTAGGTAATAATCACGAGTTGGAGAAGCCAGTTTGGACGGAGGAGCACTGTTGTCGCTTGCACACATGTCAGTCGATTGAGTGGTTATATTTTGTTATGATGTTATTATATTGATGTGATCTGATTAAATGCTAAAATATGAGGACATGATGATGTGACATGATTAAATGTTAAGACATGATGATAGAATGTGAAACATGAATAGATTGCGCAGTGGAAGTGTTATGGGTTGAGACTCAAGTTCTAGAATGAGTTTATAGCATATTAGATTTTGTGTGAATGAAATTGTTGATATATGCATATATACTTGTATAAATTATTTTGACAGGGTGGACCCTAATTGCACTTTTACGAGAGACTCTATTCATTGTATTTCAAAATTTTTATGCGATTTTTATCGTAATTGTATTGGTGTGTAAATTAGTTTGAATGTCATCCATGTAGTATCATGTTAGGATTTTGAGCATTCATCCATGTATGAAGAGTCGTATCTTCATCTTAAGACGCTGAGATTAGATCTGCATGAGTTGGGTTCGGGTTAGCCGACCTAACCGGGGCCTGTAACTTGCCGGTTTGGTTCACAAGCGTGAACCAGATTTGGGGTGTTACATTCTCTCTCCCCGACGCCGCCCATCCCCCTCGCCCCGCCCAACCCCTCCACCCAGTCACTTTGTCACCCCTCTTGCCCCCCACCCCACCCCACCGCCCGTTGCGCCCCCTTGCCCCCAGCCCGCCCTATCGCCGCCCGTCGCCTGCCCCTCGCCCCCCGCCCATTCTTGCCGCCCTCATCTCCTGGTCGGCCTCCCTGTCCCGCGTCCCCCTATCGCCCCATCCTCCCCCCGGCCTGCCATTCTCCCGTCACCACCCTCGTCGCCGGTTGGAATCGTCTCACATTGGCTGATTCTGTAATCAGCTTGAATTGGTTGGAATTGGCTTGAATTGGCCGATTCACGGACCGATTTAGCCAAGACCGATTCATCATGTTCTTTGACACTGATCACCTTCGATCCGAGTGGAATCGGCCGATTTTTGCAACAGTAAAATTATTAGTAGCTACTTTTGAGGAGACTAGTGTGGGCTCAACATTATCTTTCCATCATATGTGTCACCACTATGATCCAGACCCTTCCAGATCAGATACGCATGGTTGGATAACTTGATCCTAGGTGATAGTAGCTACCTCTACAGAAATAGACACATGGAGATAAACATGCTAGAGCATTCACAACATACATGATAAGGATTAGATCTTGAACAGTTGGAAGCACAATCACCATCTATGATGCACAACCACCATCCTAGTTGCCCAACCACCGACCATGATGCATTACCACCGACTGAATGCACACTATTGCCATCTGTAATGCACAACCATTGTTTATATATTGCACTATTGCCGACTGAGTGAGTAGTTAGGCCATGTAGTTACTTCACCCTAAAGGAGGACAACTACTTGAGGATGTTCTTAAACTTGCATAGAGACTGCATGTCACAACATTGAGAGTAAAGTACGGTTAGAGATTGAGGACAAGATATAGCTATGGTAACATCAGCCAAAAAGAGGAAAGATAGGTGTATTAGAATTATTTTGATGTGATGGCACATGACTAACTCCACTAGCCATCTTGCATACCATCACCTTAACTTGACATCCATGGGTCAGATGTGTATTGCAAGATAGTGTTAGGTACAATCTTATAGGGATCATCAGCTGGTGTTAGTGTGCCTTTTAAGGATGTATATAGACAGAGTCCGAGAACAGGGTAGTGTGACCTCTAGATGAGATGGCCACACTAGTCAAAGTGTTCACTCAGCATGACAGTAGATGTATGAGTTATAATAAGGGTATACAAATCAGATGATTAGTAGATGGTCAAACATGCAGTGTGAACTCAGCCAACAAGAGGAGTTTGACTTGTATTAGAATTTTGGCTTAGATGTTGGGTTTAGTGAGGGCGCGTCCATTAGGGAGACAGTGATTTCCTTGTGCTTCGCCAACACGATTAGGTCCTTACCTCAAGATATAGGATTGAGCCTTGCCTCGAGTATAGGAGGTACCTTCGTGGTACTATTTAGGACTTATAGTGCAGGTAGCCGATAGCATACCAGTATAGAAGAAACAACATCACCCTATCTTGGGAGCGACGCAGCTAAGGCCTTTAGTCAGACCACACCAGACTGACCAGATAGAGGGACACTAGTATATGGTCATCTTGACTTATGGCTTTATTTGAGAGTCTACCACAACTCTAGTATTCATTTGAGTCAAGATTAATGCTACAAATTGGTACAGGATGACTAGCGTGATTACCTTTACACCACCACAAATAGAGTGAGTACATACCTAGTAGGATTTTTTCATATAAGTGTACTCCTCCAGCAGACCTGGTATCAAACCATGAGAGGATGGGACATATACTAGTTAGAGTCCTAAAGGAGTGAAACCAATTTTTCACGAGAGATCCAGTTTCTTTCCATGTGACTCGAGAAGTCAAAGACATAGACGAGCCTTCACCCGAATATTTTTATAGTTACCCTTTCAAATATATTAGTCATACTATATGTTTTTCAGATGGTTGAGATGAACAAACATTGATCAGTGCATGTGCCAAAGACTAGATGCAGATCCCATAGTTCCATGCAGAGTATTCTTTCATACTCCTTGAGATGCGTTATACATGTACAGGTGTTCTCACCTTCATTCCATCACAGAGAGCTCCCATCAGCAATAGTTAGTAGTCATGTAGATAGATGCCAGAGCCACAACATGTAGTAGAGTCATAGCACCTGTCCTTGTTCCATTATGGAACAGAGTGAGATACTTGACTAGGGACTGAGTTAGTTAATACCTAGTGAGTAGTTTGGTTCCTCGTGCAGGGACACCTGAGTGTTTGACATAGACTGTCAACATTGAACCATACTACTTATTAGCGTATACTCTTATATGGTACTAGAGTCCATCGTATGCTAGCAGGACTAGTAGGACACTTTAGTATAGTCATAGGACCTGGAGGAGAGTGCCCTGAGGGTACACGTAGTTGATCTATCTCATTGATGAGGATCAGGGAGACATGGATAGACGTTAGGCCGCATACCTCACACCGAGATAGTTTTCATGATGTAGTTTAGACTAGTACCCTTCAGTACTCTATAGTAATTGCTCCACTACCCAGTAGACCCTCAGGGGTGAACTTAGGTTTTTCCTGTTGAGGTCATTGCATTCAGTCCCCATAGTTTGTAGTGACCCTAGGAGCTAGTCCAGTAAGATGACTCGAGTATGCATGGTCAGTCCAGCGAGAGGATTCAAGCATATATGGTTAGTCCAACGAAATGATTCAAATATGTATGATCAATCCTGATAGATGATTCTAACATATATGACATGTTTAGGTAGATGATTTGATCATGTATAGTCTGTCCAACTAGATTATTAAGGAACTAGCAAGCTTTGTCAGTGTTCAAAGTTCCAGGATCATATTGTTATGTTTGGGTCGTGTGCAACTAGCTTTCGTGGGAGAGCTACCAATTTAATAACGAGATGACATTTTCAATTAAGTTCTTTGATCGCAATTGATGTGAAAAATTTTGAGGACGGAATTTTTATAAGGAGGAGAGGTCGTAAAACCCAGCTTCGGGTTAGGGTTTTCCCGCTTATAGGTTGCTCGGTTTGGGTCTGTCGCGAGTCGGTTTGAGTGAGCTCGAGGCATACCAATTTTTAGAATATGAGTATGGAGCCCAGATGGCTATATGTGCATGTTACGGTGGCTGTGTATGTCCAACATACATATGATAGATATAACAGAACAAGAGTTATCAGTGTATACACAAGGTATACAAATAATTTTTTATGAGTTAGCTAAAATTTTAGGCATAGATCTAGGCCGTTGCAGCATTTAGTATATGTTTGGGATTTTCTGGGTATTTTATTTGCATGCATCATACGGATTTCGAATCACTAGATAATGCCCTTGTGGGCCCAACTTAATTAAGTTTAGGGCTCAAGGCCCATTTAGCGTTCTTGCCTCGATTCTCGCCTATAGGGTCATTTTTACTGCTCAAGTCAGTTTTGACTTTAGACAATCTCGATTTGAGTTTTCTATCCATATGTATATTGCATTTACCCATATGTGGGTCCCACTAGACCACAAGTTATCTGATGCTCAGATTTTGCCATATGGCGAGATCTGAGCCGTCGACGTCAACCCTAGTTTTCTCCCATTGATATTTCAAATATTTCCATTGAGTTTTGGAGTTTTCTACCATTACTGCCACCACCACTTTAGCTCGCCACCAGTGAGACCCCGGCCCCTCCTTTGGCCATCGGATCGATATAGCCATGACCACCTCGCGGGCGGCTATCAATTTGTACCCACCATCGCCACTGGCGCCTCCGTAGTCGTCACCCACGATGACATATTTGTAGTCAATTTCCACTGTTGCTGCCACCCTTTCAGGCTGCTTTCGGCCCTGGCGAGCTACCTTCGGTGAGTCCGACCCACACAACTTCTATTCGATGAGAGCTTCATTTTGAAAGCACCAACGACCACCACCGTGGCCGTGATCACCGTCGGTGACATTGCTACACCCGGCAGCGATACCTCCCCTTTCTGGCCAAACTGCTCCGACCACCATCACCATCATGATCCTCGTCGCATGGGCTATTAATCCTCACTGGCAGAAACCCTAGCCACAGCATAGTTGGTGTTTCCAAGCAACAGACACCCACCCCCCAGCCAACCCGTTTACCTACGTTGCATTTGCTTGCCCGTAGCCGCATTCCTGTCTCCTTGCTGATGTAGGTCACCAGCCCGGCAACCATGTTCGAGTCCACCAATCCGGTTCAGGTTTGCCCAGTTAACCCAGCCCATTTCCAGTTAACCTTGACCGGGTTGGTTCAGCCCATTCGGTTCGGTCTGGTTTAACTCGGTTCAGTCAGGTTCAACTCATTTTCGTCTGTTCTTACACCATTTTTGGTAATTCGAGAACCTCTATATTAGTTTCGATGTATATTCACATGATTTAGCATGTTTAGATGTTATTATTATTTTTCTTTATTTATTTATTTATTTATTATTCATTTTGTATTATTCATGTATTTATTGATTATAATACATGTTTATATGATTACTTATTATTATTAATGATATATTTACTTATTAATATTAGTCTTATTTATGTTTACTAAATTGTATACATACATACATATATATATATATAAATGTATTTACTGATTTATTTATTTATCTAATTGTTTGCTCCTATATATGTTATTATTTATTTGATTTTAGTTATGTATTATGGCATTGTATAACTATAATATTATTAATATTTATGATTAATGAGTAATAACTATTTATTTATTGATTTATTGAATTATTATATATATATATATATATTTATGTATTTATTTATTTATATGTTTACTAATAAGAGTATATGTTGATATTTACTTGTGTTTACCCATGTATTTTTATAGTATAATTATATTATTATTTTATAATTAGAGTATTCATGTTAATATATTTATTATTTATCTAATTATCTATGAGTGCATTTCTTTGTTTATTTATTATTTATTATTATTATGTCTCGATTTACATGTCACATGTTTAGTTATATGTTTGTTAGCATTGTCTTATTTTTTAGGATGTATTGATGATATGAGCACACACCACAAACATACATCATATAGAGACATCAGTATTTTATTTAGCAGTGGGTTTCGATGTAGGTTACGAAGTTTGAACTTGCCATAGATGTGTCGATCTGCTTGGAGCTTGGACCAGAGGTCTGCAAGACTCTCCCTTTTTGCTTGACTCCCTGTGTGTAGAGTTCGACATAGGATGACATCGGCGGTCTTTTATCGGATCACTCCAATGTTGGACCATTAAGCCATATTTCTAGATGTGATCCCTTGTTGGTTTTCGAACTGAAACTTTAGAAATCTATGATATAAGCCTCTTCCCAAAACCTATTATATAAGTACGCATATTTTTACGAATTTCACGTATAGGAGAGTGAGAGGTATGGAGAAATGTATGGACCGCACTAGTACTCCTTCAAACCCTGAGGTAGTGCGGTGTATGAGGGTACTGCATAACGCAACATATTTCCAAAATTTGTGGCACTAACTTAACTATTCATTTTGTCACTCGAGTACCGTAGCAGGTGAAATATAGAAGATGTGAGGGTGTAAGCGTTGTATGTATAAGTATAAATATAAGCCGTGCATGCGAGCCGATACTTGTTTATGTATGTTTGCTACTGCCCAATGTGAGGTAATTTTGAAGTTTCATAAGTTTTTGTAAGTAATAGAATAGCTATTTTGCCAGATCGTACTAGTTATTTTTCAGACCAGTAACACTCGTTACTAACGTTTTTCATATTATATATATTGGTCTTGAAATCTTTAGTTGACTTTGGTGGGAGGATAGATAATTGATACACACACTTGAGCTCAATGCCGTTACTTTGTTCTTACTTTTATTTATATTTGATAAGGTTTGACGTATATTTAACAATGACTTCCATTCACATGACAGCAAGCGGGTTGTTCCGATATATTTTATTGATTGAATCTTACTAACCAAGAACTTTAAACATTACTTGACTCGATTGTAACTTTTTTTATTTGGTTATAAGGTGAACTGAAATTGGGGTATTACATACAACAAGTGGGTCAAGCCCCAGATATGATGGGAATTGTGCATAAAATACATGCGGGTTGAGACCCAGATTGAGAGTGATTTATACAGTAGATTAGAATTTTGTGTGAATAAAATGTTTGAATTATAAATATGTGTTTGCGTATGTTGTTTTGACAGGGTGGCCCCTAATTATACTTTTAGGGGAGACTTTGTTTGTTTTATTTCAGGAATTTTTATTGATTTGATTGGAATTATTTTATTTTGTGAATTGGTTGACATGTCGTCTATATAGTAGCATGTTAAGGTTTTGTGCATTCATCCATGCATTTATAATTAGAGTTTTCATTTTAAGAGGCGGAGAATAGATCCACACGAGTTGGGTTCGGGTTAGCCGGCCCAACCGGGACCCGTGACATTTTGGTCAGGTTCCCGAGCCTGAACCAAATTTAGGGTGTTACAATTCCTAACTATATGGAGATGAATAGTCAACCCAATGTCATTTATGAGGAAAAGTCATTGAAGATACTTGATCGGCAGGATGAAGTATTGAGTACAAAAACAGTGCCACTAGCAAAAGTACTTTGGAGTAACCAAAGTGTGGAAGAAGGATCTTGGGAAAAAGAATGTGATATGCAAAAAGAGTATCCCAAATTGTTTGAAGAATTACTTGAGGTAATTTTTTTCGCAATATTTATTATTATTATTTATTTTTGCGGGTGAAAATTCCTAAGTTAGGGAGATGTGACACTGAGACCAAATTAGGAATTTGTTTAATGAATTTTTATAATTTAATGGACGTAGTTGGACCAGAATATTGTTTACCGGGTTAAGTTCAAAGTTTCCGGTTCAAATTTTGGTGTTTGTTCATTAAAGTTAAGTTAAATAAAATTTTCTACAGAAAACGGTCGACTCTACCATTTTAGTGAGTGGTAGAAAGGTCTATAGGGGAAAATAAGAGGAGGCTGATCCTCTCTCTCACCCTCTTACGTGGCTTCTCTCCTCTCTTCAATGTTGACGGTTACGATGTCAATAATTCCTTATTTTTCCATCGTTATTTCATATTTTATTCATCGCTCATGTAAATTTTTATTGTTTAGGATGTCATACATGCATAAATTATAATGGTTATCGATGAGATCTGATATATGGAGATCATGGAATAGGGTTTTTATGTATCTATGATGATATTTGATGGAGAATGATTGTTTTGTAAAGAATTTGAAAGATTTGAATTATTGTGCCTGAATTGTAATGCTATTATATGGAGAATTTCTCATGTTATCTAAGTATATGTTTAATTTTTGAAATTTACATGATATATGGGTAAGATCTAATCGATAAATAACTTAAGAAATGATAATTAGATGATTTATTTGAGATAGATCAACTTTAATGCATGATTTATACATTTTTTGTTATAAATTCCTTCAAAGTGATTATTTAAGGGTGGATTTGTAGAAAATTGGTTAATTTGATAAAAAACTATTTTGGGTATGTGTAGAATCATCATATGAACTTGTTGGGATGAAAAAGAATCAAACTTGATTGATAAATGCATGAAAAAGATCAGAAATTTGTGAAAATTTAGAAGTGTAAAAATTATCAGGGTGCTTGAGCGCTAGGAAATTGGGTGCGCACACGCTCTACTCTCTATTAAGAAATGTGTATAAAAACTACCCGAGCGCCAGGAAACTAGATACTCGAGTGCTAGTCTTTCGGTTAACAGATCTAAATTGAATTTTCGTTTGAGCGTTTTGTGTTCTATGATTGAAGTTCAAACTATTTTAAATGTTTGATAATTAAGTATTTAAATATTTAATGCTTCAATTATGATTGTACGATAATGTTAGTAGGTTGATATGATACATATGCTCTAATTGAGTACTTATTCTCAAAGTTGAGAAAGTACTTGTTTCAAAAACTTTAATTACTTATGCATGCATGACTTATCATCAATTCTGTATTTGATACGCGGTTGTGTGAGTAATGTGTATTATTAATTGGTGTCGTTTAGGTGCTATCCGAGAGCTAGTCAAGGGGAGGATAATACCTAAGGATTGGGACATTATAACCTTTATAATGTTAAATGAACACTAGTTAACGTTGATTAGTTGGATAAAGGGTGTAGTCACACCATTGGCATTAGAGGGGACGCATTGGACCTCGAGGGGACGCATTGGACCTCGTCTTCCTCATTAAAATTATGACCGTAATGTAAACTTCATCACACTATAGCATAAGGCTCACTACAATAGATAAAATATCTTGAAAACCAAGGGATAAAGAATAACTCAGTATGTACTTTAGGACAGAGTCTAAGTGAGGAAATAAGTCTATTGTCTCTTTCTGGAAAGAGCAACATTTATCGGACTCTATCAAATGGGACCCACTAGAAGTTGTAGTTTATATAAGATATATGAAGTGTGACTCTTGTATATATATAAGACTTTTATAATATTTTTTCTTCAAAGAACTTACTTTTGAGTATATTACATTTCACTTCTAGATTTAGGGTGTGACAAATATTGATCGACAGCAATCCTCATATTTAACGTTATTGTCGTATAAAAATTTGTAAAAAATCTTGTTTAGTTTAGTATCACTAAAATGAACTTAGTGTTTGTTTACTAATGTGGTTCATGCGTTTTCGAGAACAGGTGGATCATTTAAAATCAGAGAATGACGTGGAGTCAGAATTCCACATTTTACTTAGTTATATTAGATATTAAGAATATGATAGTTTCAAAGTTTGGAGATGTTTTTCCATTGACAACGTTGCACAGTGTTATATAAAATATATGCTTTCTAAAAGATAAGAGGCTTTGTGGAATTCATGTTCGATGCAGAGTCTTATCTCCTTCTGATCTAGTTACACTTGTTTTATCTGGCTTTAAATTTGATACTTTAACAAGATATTTCTATGCAAGTAAATCATTTTTTATGATCCTATTTTTAATTTTCATGTTCTTAAAATGATGAATTATATTGGCATTTTATTTTAGGTGATCACCCATGATTGAATTGGCCCCGCCCGAATATTAATTTGGTTAGGATGACTTTTATTTTAACAAATGATTTTTGTTTAAATCTATTAAATATGAAATTAATTGATTAAGGAAATGATTGATAATATTCTAGAAAAATAATTCTATCATATAGAGCAAAGAGGATTGAAGGATATAATTTTATCAATTTGAATTATTTTATCATCCGTAATCAATATATTAGATTGATTTAATTATCTTTGATTGATATGAAATCAATAGGATTAAGACCTGCCAAATCATTTGATTAATTTACATATAACCTATAAATAAAGGCTTCACTTGCGATCTAAATCATCTATTTGACATAATGTAAAAAGTGGAAAAATTAGTATCTAATACGGGAAATTCCGTGATAAATGCCTTGGTGACGTGACAAATTTGGCGTGTCATGGAATTTTGCCACGAAAGCATTCGGTGGCAAAAAGATCTACATCAAATTTGAGTCCTATTGTCAATTTTGATTCCTGTGATTTTGGGATCTAGGTTGTAGCCCATAACTCTATCGAATTGTGATTGAATCCTCATGAATATACTTACTGAAATCTAGAAGGCACGAATATTCATTATGTTATTCTTTCTGAAAAATTTATAGGTAAACTCTATTAGAAATATTATTGTCCAAGCATTATTTTGTGGGACACAATATTGGAATACTATATATAACCACATTAAACAAAAAGGGACGGGTCCAAATGTGTATGCTAAAACGGATATTTCATAAAACCTTTAATGATTGAATATCCAATAATACCATACTTACACACAT
>JAURVB010006123.1:0-16447 GCA_033002965.1 Piper betle | reverse complement strand
CTACATTATTCATAGATTGAGTTATGTAGCACATACAACATACAAATTATTTTTCAATTATAAATAATTGATAAATAAATATTAATATATATTATATTTCATGACAATTTTATCAAATACAAAAATACTACAAATTAGAAATACACTCAGAACAATAATTAAGCACGGAAGAATGTTCAATAGAGCATTAAAAGTTCATAGAAATTTCAGAATTTAAATCAATTATTATTGACTCAAGTCAATAAATTCAATAAATATTCAACAAGTACAGTAAAACACACCATAGTTCAAAATAATATGGACATGTGACAAACATGTCAATTGAGTGATATAAATATTTAAAAATGTTAGGTATCAAGAAATATACCTCGCTCTGTTCAAAAGCGGTAAAAAAACGGAGGAAAAATAGTTGATCGGTCAAAATATCCGAAGCGGGACAACCAAGAGAGTAAATGGGTCCGGTCAATCATGACCTAGACCATGTCAGGTCCAACATGGTCAGGCACCGCTCGAGGCCGGCAATGTGGCCGGGAGGGAAGCCGGCGATGGTGGCACGATGGACGGCGATGAAGGTCAGGAACGGTGGAAATGTCAATGGTGAGTGTGTCGGTGACGACGATGACGCAGGCCATGACCGTAGCTTGCAGGAATAGAGCCGGAAAGAAGCTCTCCAGTGATCGGCGGTGAGGCGGCACCGAAAAGGTGTCGTGATCGATGAGCTGCACGAAGAAGCTGTCTGAGGTGATCAGCAATGGCTGCGGCGATGATGGCCGGGTGGGGACTTGGCCTGAAAGATCGAGATCGGCCAACGACATCGGCAGTTGGTTGCCAATCAGGTCTAGCGAAGTTGTTGCCTGGTAGGAGTGGTGACGGTAGATCTCACCGGTGGTACCGGCTCTGGCGATTGGAGCTCCAGCCAACCGGATTGTGGCCCTAAAAAGGTGGTGGGCTAGAAAACGATGGGGAGGTCGCCGGGAGCGGACTGTGCTCGAGCGATCGGACTCAGTGGCATCTCGATCCGTCGTCGTATGGAGATCACGACGGTGACCAAGGTGGCTGCCAAGGAGGTTCCGGCTGTTGGGCTGGATCCCACATCGACCGTAGAGGGTGTTGGTAACTTCAGCATGGGCTAATGGGAAAACTTTATTCCTTGGAGTTAGCTTTTGGATTTGAGAGAGGCTCCATGAACACATGGTGCGAGTCTTCTTAGGGAGCCCATGGGGCATAACAGTGGTATCAGAGCAGGTTACAATCTTGGGAGATTTAGTATTTACCTACGCTGATTGCTAGGTGGTTGGTATTTGCCTATGTCGATTGCTAGGTGGATGCTGTCTCAGACGATGATGATTTCGGGATTGCCTGATGTGTGAAGGGGAATTGTTGGGTTTATCCCCACATCGGTTGTAAAAGGTGTTGGTGACTTGTGTATAGGCTAATAGGGAAGCCTTATTCCTTGAGCTAGCTTTTGGATGTAAAAGCAGCACATGACACCTATTGCAAGTCTCTTTTGGGGTGCCCATAGGGCCTCACCCAGTGGTACTCGGGGAGCCTGGTTGGCATTTGAGTGGTTAGCCTATGCCGATGCCGTTTGTGGAATTTTCTTTGTGGGTTTCGCTTGATGAGTTGAGGGGAGTTTGTCAGGTGGATGCCGTCGATGAAGGACAAATTATCAAACAATGATGATTTTGGGATCGTCCGATATGTCTAGATCGCCCGATGTGTGAAGGGGAGTTGGTAGGTTTTATCCTACATCGGTCGTAGAGGGTGTTGGTAACTCGTCCATAGGCCAATGGGAAAGCCTTATTCTTTGAGCTAGTTTCGGGATTGTAAGAGACCTGTGACACCTATTGCAAGTCCACTTTTGGGGGCTCATAGGACCTAACAGCGTCAACGGCACAGAACGGCTAGGAGAAAAACGTGGCCTCTAGCTTCCAAATTTCCGACCAGAAACGCGGTGGTGGACAATGAGCCTCATCGGGTATGGACATCTTGCACAACGGTGAACCGACCGGTGGACACGACATGGCCCGTCGACAGCCTGCCAGAGACGTATGGACGACCCAAAAACACTCACAACCTCAACGGTTGGTGGGAGGGGAAACCAGGAAGGTCGTGGAGGGGTAAAATGGCCATTTCATCATTTTGAGCATCCCCTTGCAACCCTAACATGTGTCATCCTCGGGCTGTGTGTAAGCGCCTGGATATATACCGTCGTAACAGGAAAGTTGAGACCGATCAAAGCGGCAATGGTTACAAATTAGAATCCACGTACTACATTGCTGCATTGCGTGCAAAATTAGAAGTGAACTGTGAATAATTTTATGACTCAGCACCTCTCTGTTGATCAATATGCACATCATAAATTGCTTAAAAAAATTCTCCGTTCATAATAGCAAACTCAGTATGCACATCATGAATTGCTTAAAAAATTTCTCCGTTTATAGAAATAACAAATGCATTTGTCAGCTCAGCACAATAAATAGTTTCGTAAAAAGTGCAATATAAATATTATACTAAATACCGATAAAATTTCTTTAGTAAATCAGCCTTGCACGGATTAAACCAAACTGAACCAGAACCGGCTTAAATTAATAGGGCTAAGTCTGGGACGTCGCTTTCTCATTCTAGAGAGGGGTACACCCCTCGAGGAAGAGGAGAGCTCATGTCTCCCAAAGCCCACAATGGAACACATGATGGTGCACAACCAGAAATGCAGGCTCTCGAATCCTTTGGGGCATATCCACGAGGAAGAACATGCCCTTTTGGTGTCTCCGTTGAGAACGTCACTCCTCTTGGAGAGCGGTTTTTCCCCTCAGGAAGAAGAGACCCTGACCCTCAAAACGGAGCACATGATGGTGGACAACAAGTTAAACACACGAAGGTCGGCTCTTTAAAAATGGGCTTTGTAAACCTAAATAGCCAGCTCCTGATCCAAGTTTGGATTGTCTAGCTTGTTTCCAACCAGCCATTCGACCATATTTAATTAAAGTAAAGGCATAACGTCAATATGTGCTTCATCCTTCCTGGCAAACATCCATCTCCGCCAACAACGAATCGCCATCTCTGTTTACTTGCTCGCAATTCAATTTGTCTTCATAAGAATTCTTTGTTATCCTACTTGTTGCTCGTAAAAGCTGTCAACAGATTTTCCGAGGACCTTCCACTCCTCAACAAGAGTAGACATCCTTTCTTAAGCCTTTTCAAAGTTAGAGTCGGTTCCTATATTCAAATTCTTGGCCATGTTACAGATCTTATGATCATAGTTTTGAAAGAGTTGCGCCATAAATCCGAACTTAACCCAACCCAATTAATTTTTACAACAATTTTGGCATTGGTAATTATGTATATATGGCTTTACAATTCCTTCTACCTACTCTAAGTTGTATATGCCCTCACAGTTGCTTCACCTATGTAAGTTGCATATGCCTTCACAGTTGCTTCACCTATTGTGATGGTAGTTCCTAAAATTCTTCCTATGGTATCCCTGCATCTTAGTAACTGTCTTGCACAATTAATTAATACACTAATGACGATACTCTAGAAAAAAAATCGCTAGTTGTCAAGAAAAGAATTACGTTTACTCTATTCTGCTAATAGGTTGGGCTTTTTGAGACGGGCTTCACCTAATTGCTGTAACAAATCCTTGGCATAAGTACAATTTTTCAAAAATTAGATGATGAAGACAAATAAAATGATTTGCTAGTAATGGGTTTGTCAACAGGTTGATCTTTCCATGAAACTTGTTTGTCAAGGTTAGCAAGAACCAAGGACACGACATGTGAGGCTAAAGATATGAGAGGTGTGAGGAACTAAAGATTAGCCAATAAGACCATCAACAGGGACGACAATATTTGATATCATTTTAAATAATTAGTTTCTAATTTGAAATAAAATTAATTTAATTTTTGTTAATTGACATATCGACATAAAAAATTTAAATACCCACCCTTGCATACTTTTAGAAATTAGATTTTTTAAAGTAATTGGACATATGAAGAAGTAGTCATTAAAGAGAGGCATTCAATACTAGACATACGAATAGAGGTGGGCATTAGTCGGACAGACGTCGGACAAGTTATTGTCCGCGTTTGTCCGAAATTTTATCGGACAAAACTTGTCCGACCGAACTAATGTCCGGCTTGTCCGTCGGGCCCGGACAACGTCCATGGACGGTCCGAAATCAACCCTAACTTCCAAACCCTAGCAATGACCACATTAGTACTGTTCATACCACTGCTGCATATTACTGTTCATACCGCCGCTGCCGCCTCTGCCGCAACGTCCTGCCGCCACCCTCCAGCCGCCAGCCTCTTGCCCCCGCCGCCCTCCCCTTGCCTCCACCGAACCGCCACCGCGTGCCCTTGCCTCCGCCGCCGCCGCCTCTGCCGCAACGTCCTGCCGCCGCCCTCCACGTAGCCTGCCACCGCCCTCCCCCTCCTCCCCTGCCTCCCGCCGCTCCGCCACCGCCCCGTCGCCCTTGCCTCCACCGCTGCAGCCTCTCCCCGCCTCCCCGCCTCCGCCACTCCCGCCTCCATCGCTCCAGCCTCCGCCCTCCGCCTCATCGCTCCAGCCTCCGCCGCTGCCTGCGTCCATCGGACCGCCACCCTCTGCACGCTGTGTAAACATCCGCCACTGCCTGCCTCGTCTGCCCTGCCTTCCGCCACCGGAGCGCCGCCGCCGGCCTCCGCCGAACAGCCGCCCGTTGCCGCCGCGTGTATATTTCTTAGATTTATCCTAAATTTAGTTTATTTTATATCTAGAATTAATTCTTATTATTTTATAAAGTTAGATTATTTATACTTGGATGATAATGTAAAAAATTTTATACTAACGAAATTGTGTAGTGATTGAACTATAAAAATTTGTGTAATTATTTGGTGAAGGAAGTTTGCATCTTGAAAGGAATAGGTATTGTCAAAGTGTTAATTAATAATATTTGTTGATATTATTTGTTAATATTATTTTAAGTCTCAAGTATTTCTGGCTTTGATAAGAGTGACTTTTATCCTATGTATGTCATTTTTTATTATTTAAGATATTAAATATCAATTTTATATATGAACTTAATTAATTTACTGTATATTACATTTTAAAATTTTTATAAACTATAATATTAGCCTTACAAATGTTAAAAATATTATATTATTGATGAAAATATCGGACATTCGGTCGGACAAAGAAATGTCCATGTTTGGTTTGTTTTAATTCGGTCGAATTCGGTCGGTCAAATTCGGTCGGACATGCTTCGGACTTCGGACGGACGGACCAATTCGGACGTCCGCACCCACCCCTACATACGAAGTGGTCGTTAAAAAAAGAGATTAAAGACTAGACGTATGAAGTAAGCCTTGAAATTAGCATCCAAAGATGGTTCGGACAAAGATCATTTGAAATTTTCGATATTGATCAAGTCAGATCCAACCGGTTAGGGTTTGTATTTAGACACAAGATCGAGGGGAGAAGGTGTATGATAAAAATTATTTAAATTGTAGATGAGTTTTACTAATCTAATCAATATTATATTCAAACAAGGGGTATAAGAATACATATCATCCAAACTTTATTTTGTTCAATAAGAGTATAATTAATCAATACGAATTGTATCTTTATTGTCATGATAGACCTAAGGAGCATGTCTTTTAATAAGAATGCCGTGAAATTGTTGGGCCTTTTGGGCCCTCAAAAGGAACTTATAATAATTTTAAAAAATCGTAATATGTATCACGAGCCTCTTTTAATTCAAAATGTAATCCAATGAATAAGGTTTTTCCATTAGCTTATATATAAGTCACCACTAACATCCACGATCAATGTGAAATAAACCCAACAATCTCTCATTTACATATCACGGAACTCACATATTATCATTTGCAAACTCTCCTTAAATCATCGTATTCATATCATATTATCCCCTGGATGGAACCCATGAATAAAACTCTCACAGCTAATTGGGCAAACACCAAAACACCAAAAAATAACAAAATGCAGTTGGCTGTGATACCACCGCTGGGCCTTTTGGACTCTAAAATGGGACTTAAAGAAAACTGTAAAAACTAGTGTAATGAATATTGCTTTCTCATTAGCCTATATACAAATTACTAACAATATTCATGACCAATGTAGGATAAATCCAACAAAACTACCTTAAATATAAGAAAAATGTGAACTTGTTAAAGCTTGTTTGATTCTAATTATTCAATTTTTAACATGATTTGACATTATAGCATTTGCATTATTCATAACAAATATAAACTCACATATAATCTACGTTGTAGGATTTTTGTGAATCATAAAATAGGTAGATAAACATATAAAACATGAAATATGTCATTCAATAATTGTATATCAAATATTACAAAATGATACTAAAAGTCAATTCTATAAATAACTTTACGTAGCTGCTACGTATTCGCAAAATGATAAAAGTCAATTGTCACATTCCCCCTTCCTCCTCCTCCTCCTCCGTCTCTCCCTCCTCTCATCTTGAAACAACAAAAATAAATGGACAAAAGGTTTTCAGTTTCAAAACTTTAATTTTTTATAGAAGAAAATGGTTTTAGGCCACAATTACATTTAGTCTAAAGTAATTTTGATACGATTAGTTTCGTATTAGTCTGAACTCCAACACAAACAACGTAAACACCTAAATCAATCTTAAAATATTGTTGCAAGACAAGTATACATGAAATAATTCATAAAAACTTTTCAAAGATTTACTGAAATGTAATCTAAAATAAACTCTTAACTAAACATTAAAAGATCATATCCATGACCTCGGTTTCTTGTGCTACAAAATACTTCTCGCCATTCAAGGCCAAGTCGCTCTTAAGCTCTTAACGTGCATCATGCATGCCCGTGGCAACTCATCCACGGTCTCCATGGCACCTCATCCATGGAATTGGACTGTCCATCAAATCTCATTTCATTGTTGTGTATACAAGATGAAACTACAAAAGAGTGGGCATCACTTTAATTGACTTTTAGTGATGTCCAACCGAATAGTTAATAGTTATTAAGTGGTGTTGTCGGGCATCACTTAAAATGCCGTGACTGACTTACGATCAAAACATGCATCACTTAAAAAGATATTTTAAGTGACTTCTAAGCATGGGACAGATATTACACAAACGTTGTGAAAATTAACTTATACCCCGTCTGGTTGCATTAAAAAATCCTATAGAAATTTTAACAACTTTTATTGCAATTTTTTTAATCAAAATATAAATTTTGTTAGAGAGTAAAAAATAGTGTTTGGCAAGATTACCAAAATTTTTTGCTAGTATTATTAATTGTGATGTAATTTGTTTCCAAAAAAAGTAACACAAAATTTAATCAAATAAATGGTAAAAATATATTTGTAATCACAAGTGCCAATATGAAAACGAGAAGAAGCAAAATTCTATTTACAATACAGTAATAAGGGCTAGATGAAGCAAAAATTCATCATTATGTAATTGGATTTTTGGTGGAGACGTAGATAGGATTGATACTTATCTAGGCATCTCTACAAGAACTAAAAGTTTTAGTAAAACGTTTTAGTAATTGTATAACTAGACATCTCTACAAGAACTAAAACATTAATATTATTTATTCTGTTAAAATAATAATTGAAAATAACTAAATCAAACATCGTGTTAGTCTAATAATATTATTAATAAACTTACAATTTGTTTAAAATAATAATAATAAGGAAAAAAAATTATGTGCTACACCTCGCTTACCTCTAATTTGAACCTTTTTCGTTGGATTTCATATTATGGGGATTATACGTATATGAATTAGAGGATACAAATAAGAGATCGATAAATTTTATCTCTTTTAGACATGAATATGACCTATTTTATTTTATTTTTAAAATAAACACACTAATTTAAAGTTTCAAAAATTGATTTTTATTTCAACTAGATTTGACAATTGAGGAAATTACCATTTAATGGTAAGAAGATGCACTTGTCACAATTCAATAGTAATTTTAACAATTTTATAATACAATTGTATTTTTAAATTTAAAATCAATAATGCCCCTAAACATGAAATTTGGGCTGAGAATTAGGCTGGTTTGGATAGAGGGGTAGGTTGAGTTATGAATTAGTTAAAAAAGGTGAGTTTGGGTTAAGTTGTAATAGTTTTATTTATTTTTTTCAATGGTAAAAATATTTTAAAATAAATATTCATTCTTAAATATTAAATTCCTGCAACATTATTTGTAAATAATATATAAAATTAATTCTAGAAAGTATAATAAACATTATTTTTCAAAATGCACCTTGTTGGTTGTAGGCTCTTGACCACGTTACAGCTTATATTATCTAATTCTATTACTTTGCAGGATTACAATGACACAGTAATAATGAAATAATAAAGGAGAAATCATTTTTAATATTATCAGCTGATGAAAAACTCATGCATAATCATCATCATAAGAAGAAGAAAAATAAAAATATCTTAACTACCCTAACTTAAGTTCCTTTTTTTCTTATGAGTACCCTCGTTTAAACGAGGGATGCGTTTGGTTGGTATAAAATAATAGTGGTCAGGCCTAACCAACCTGCCTTTATAACGCAGCTCAGGTTATGGTGACCGAGTCTTGGGCCCTGCTGGTCTAGTGGCCTTACGAAGGCACCATCTGCGGCACCTTTATCCCGGTTAGTTAATCGAACGGCCTGATTTGATCGCCTTTGAAGTTGTTGGAGCTAATTTGGCTGCCTTGTGATTTTGATGGCCAGCCTATCTTCATTAAAAATTAATTAATTCTTTTAAAGAAATAATCAAAGTTAGTTGTGGTTGCATTGATTTAGTTTTTCTTTGACCCAAGTCTGACCCGGACAATCGTGCCATTGTCACAAATTTTCCCTTTTTCCGACAATTATAATGAGTTCATGTACAAATTTCCCACTGTCTCATAATATTAAAAAAAAATTTAATTCAAATAAGTACTTTTTGCTATGAACTTAAGTGTGCAGAATATACATTGAGATATTTTATACATATATTTCAGGTGTCCTTAAGCTTCAATTTGGACAGTGTTTTACACTATTTTTGAGATACAACACACTAAATCATTAAACGTTTTTTTATGTATTTTTAAGTGGCTCAATATAAGGTTCAAGATATAATAAAGTCGCGACCCATAATATAAAGGAATACTTAAAAATTAATAATAATAATTATCTAAAACGTTTTTGTAGAGATGCCTAGTTATATATACAATTACTAAAACGTTTTAATAATTATTTTAATCTCAATGATATAATAATAATTAATTTTTACCCGAATGCACCGAAGAAAAATGTTTATTTTTACTCCTACCGACGCCTAAATCCTAATTATAAAAAAAAACACTTTTATATTCAATGAATTAAAAAAATTTAAAAAATAAAAAAATAAAAAGACTCAATTGAAAGTCAAGGACAGGCCGGATCAAAAACGAGGGGGAATTATTTAATAAGGGTGGGGGGCAATTACAAGTCGTTGGCCAGAGGAGTGGCCGCCCCCCTCCATTCTTCGTCGTCAGGTCGCCGCCGGCGGATCTCCGCCACCATCCTCCACTTGGCCCTAAGGTGTGTACTGCTGCTACACCCACCTCTGTCTCTCTGTATGCATTATTTTCATGTATCTTCTTTGTTTTGGGTGGGGAAACGATGGATCCGATGATCCTGGTGTGGATTGGACGCCGTACCCAAAGAAATAAACAGTTTACTTGTTTGTTTTTGTTGGTGTTGTTTGTTCATCGATCTGTAGCGGTACGCGCGGCGAATATTAATTGGAAAACAAAATAATAACAAAATTAGAAACCCTTATCATCATAGGCTGAGCCTCCGCCTTCTTTCTACTTCGTTGGCCATGGCCGCCATTGTCCGATTAGCATCTCCGCCCTCCTCTGTCCTCGTCTCTCGCTCTCTTTTTTATTTTTATGTTTGATCATATTCATTAGTCTATTCGTCCATCTCCTCCTCTCACCCGGATATCTTGCCCGACCACAACCAGATCTTCACGGCAAGCAAGCGCTTTCCGTCCTCCTTATATGTTGGTGCCTGTATTGTAGTTTTTGTAGACCACCTAACCCTTGTTTATCTGCCTTTGAGCTATACATGCTGTTGTACACATGTCAGTGAAGTGTTGCCATTCTGATAAATAAATGATTGGAATTTATTTTGTCAGTCTTTTGAAGATCGTTCGCGTGGTAAATGCTTGCTTTAGCTAAAGATTTCCTACCTTGGAGTGGTGATTGATTGAGATTGTCAAGTGTGGTTTGATGACCATTTTTGTTCATTTTTATCATCTGCATTAATGCTGATTGGCGGAGTCTAGCTAGGTGTTGGTATGTCTCAGTATGTCATTAAGGAAAATGGAACATTTCTATCTGGCCTTGTTGAGATGAATTAAAAATCAGCATGTTATCATCGCTTTGAGAACTTTTTTTGTTCCAAGTGCTCTGTTATCATAGACCAGCCATTATGTTTGTTGCTTTGAGCTATACAATTTATTTTAAGTAACGTCATTCTGATACACGCTTGAAATTCGTTTTACAACAATCATTTCTTTTAATGATTGTGTGGTATAACTTGTTTAGCTAAGATTTCCTGCCACGATGATTGATTGTTGAGTGGGGTTTGATGACCATTTTGTTCATTTTCATTATCTGCAGCTTGATTTTGTCAATGCTGATCGCGGCATCTTGCTGAGCATTGGTACGTCTCTGTACGTTATTGAGGAAAATGAGGTATTTGTTGGCATAATTATTGGCCCGATTCTTGGATAAGTTGGGGAAGGCTAGAAAATTTTTTATGGAAGATTAAGTGTACTTACTGCTCAATGGGATCAAACAAATTGGCATCCATTCTTTCTGTTGCTGTTAGCCGGTTCTCCCCAGCTTGTCCAGCCTCCAGCCCATCAGTTTTGCCTGGTTTGCTGTCTACTGTCGCATCACACAGCCGTTTGTCAGGCTTACCACAGAAGTCTAGTGTAAAGCATTCAGCATCTTTACAGTTTTTCTCAACTGTAAGTCAATTTGATTTGGAAGAAGGAGACCATGACACAGATGCTGCGTTGCATGTAAAACCTATACGCTCTTTGCAGCGTGAAACCAATGGTGCAAGTTTTTCAAAAGAAAAAGCCACTAGTGCTTCTTCCTTTACACAAAGGAAGTGGGTCCGAATGGCTTTGTGTTTCCTTCTTATCCTAGTGCTCTCCCTTTCTGCGTATGCTCTATACATGCTGCTCAGTGCCAAACCATCTCAGTTCTATGTCATACTCGACTGTGGGAGTACTGGTACTCGTGTCTATGTTTATGAATCATTGGCAGAGCGCCCAAATGGTCAAAAGGATTTCCCATTAAATTTGAGGTCATTGCCTGAAAATCTCCAAAGAAAGCCAACTGCACAAAGTGGTAGGGCCTACCAACGCATGGAGACAGAACCAGGGTTTGATAAACTTGTGAGGAACATGTCTGGGTTGCGGGGTGCAATAGAGCCACTTATTCACTGGGCAGAGAAACAAATACCTCAAAAAGCACACAGCAGGACTTTCCTTTTTCTTTCTGCGACTGCTGGTGTTCGAAGATTACCGGCTGCTGACTCTGACTGGCTGTTAGATAAAGCTTGGTCTATATTGAAAAGCTCGTCATTTATATGTCGAAGGGAATGGATTAAAACTATTAGTGGCATGGAAGAAGCTTATTATGGGTGGATTGCTCTTAACTACGATAAGGGTACTTTAGGTTCTTGGCCTCCTAAACCAACATTTGGTGCGCTAGACCTGGGTGGTTCCTCACTTCAGGTCACTTTTGAGACGGATGAGCTTGTGGATGATGAAACTAGTTTAAACCTAAGTATTGGTCCTGTTAACCACCATCTTAGTGCATATTCTCTTCCTGGTTATGGTCTGAATGATGCTTTTGATAAGTCTGTTGCTCATCTTATGAGGAAGCAATCACAAACTAGTAGTGGCAGAGTGGTCATAAGGCATCCATGCTTACATTCTGGATACCAAGAAGCATATACATGTGCACAATGTTTATCACCAAGCCCAGAAGGAAGCCCATCTGTTGGTGAGAAAACCACAAGCAAAGATAGGTCAGGAATAGTTGTAGAATTGTTGGGAGCTCCGCAGTGGGAAGAATGTAAGGCAGTTGCAAAGTTGGCAGTAAATTTGTCAGAATGGTCTACGGCAAGTTCTGGACTTGATTGTGAAGTTCAACCTTGTGCTTTAAACAAGGAATTGCCACGTCCCCAAGGGCAATTTTTTGCTATGTCAGGTTTCTTTGTGGTGTTTCGGTTTTTTAACTTGACACCCAAAGCTACCTTAGATGATGTTTTACAGAAAGGTCAGCGTTTCTGCAAACTCGATTGGGATTCAGCAAAAAACAGTGTGGCACCCCAGCCATTTATTGAACAGTATTGTTTTAGGGCTCCATATATTTTATCATTGTTGAGAGAGGGTTTGCATATACCAGATGACCAAGTGTATGTAGGTTCTGGTAGTATCACTTGGACACTTGGAGTTGCTTTATTGCAAGCTGGGAAAGCTTTGCCAGGCAGAGTGGAGACTTATGGCTATAGACTATTTTATACAAAGATGCAACCTGCTACTATTATTGCCCTTTTAGTTTTTTCAATGGCTCTCCTTATTGTTGCATTGTCGTGCATCAGCAGTTGGATTCCTAGATTATTGAAGGCTTATATTTTTCCACGTTTTGGGCAGAGTGCTACATCTAGTTCTGTTCTTAACATTCAATCTCCATTTCGGTTCCAGAGGTGGAGCCCTATAAGCACCGGTATGTAAAAAATCATTACTTGCCCCCTCAATTTCAGTCCTGCAGAGTGTAGACCAATTGCTAGTTACTTTTAGGCACATAGTGGAAATTTTCTTGTCAGTGGATAGTTTTTTCTTGAGCCTGGATGCATCTTGTCTTGCAGTCAGTTGAGGCTGGGAGCATTTAGGGTTAAGTTGGAATATTTCAGAAATAGACTATAGAGTAAACAGAACTTTGACCCCATCCATTATCTGGTTCCTACTGTCAATCCTGATATATCTTAACTGACACTGATTTGGGTCCTGCTTTTGTGTTTTGTCCTTCGTAGTCATAGGCACTGAATGGCTCGCCAAAATGGTTGCCTGCTGTGGGGCTTATGACATGTTGGTTTGTCTAAGATTCTATCCCTTGCAGTCACATTAACTAAAAAAGAGTCAAGTGCCAACTGTTGGTATACAAAGTTTTTTAAGAAGCTGTAATTATCTTTCAATCAGTACTCCAATATTATATTTTCAGACAGTTAGCAAATTGTGAGAGTTTCAATGGTATTGATAATTGCTGCTAAGTTTATAAGGAGCCTGGCTGGGAATGGCTGATGGCGGGTAAGCCTCATTAAGAGTATTGCTGCAAGAAGCATGCTATAGTGTGTTTTGAATTCTTAAAATACAAAAGACCAACCTGAAAATTGTTTTTAAGAACTATTTAGTGATGGATTGTGAAATAAACATCTTTGATTAATGGGGGCAGAAAATGAGGTAAAATGAGCATTACATGATTGGAAAGGTAGAGAAAATGTATTAATAATTTGTAATGATGATGCAAACTTCAAGTGGTGGAAATATATTTCATGTGGTTTATCAAAGATGATACATTGACTGGATGCATTATCATCATTTATCAGGGGATGGAAGACCAAAAATGCCATTGAGCCCGACTGTTGCAGGTGCTCAACAGAGGCCCTTTGGAATGGGCTATTGGTTGGGAGGTAGCAGTGCTCAACTCTCGGAATCATTCTCGCACCTATCGGGTGGTGGAATATCATCAAATTATTCATCAGGTAGCTTAGGGCAGATGCAATATGACAATGCAACTGGTTCTTCGTGGGTTCCTCACAGAAGTCAAATGCAACTTCAGAGTAGGAGATCACAGTCACGGGAGGACCTGAGTTCTTCACTGGCTAATCTTACCTAGTAGAAGACTAACTGTGAAGGTCCGCAGGGACTGCCTTGGTATGACTTTAATCTGCTTAAAATACGAAGAATATAATACTCTGTAAAGCATTTGATGGTTGATAAAATGAAATTTATGCCCAAGTTGTCTTTTATTTTATTCTTTGTAAGTATTCCTAGTAGATACGGCAGATGTATGGACTTTTTGGCAATTATGCTAAATAGGTTAATTCAACACTTTTTTTCATTATGTGATAACACATTCAAGTGGCTATTAGTTTAAACTATACTTTAAATAATATTTAAGATTGTGTTTCTCATTTTATATGGTGAAAATTGCTGGTAAATATTATGATGGCTGAGCACCAAATAAGTTGTCGAAATTCGAGTCCTCAAAGACTGCCGCCACTAATTTGTTAATTGGGTTGCTAATCTATAATGAAGCATGAGCATTATCATTTGTCTCATTTAGTTTTAACTATTGTTTTGATTTATCTTTTGGATACATTTAACTGTAGAAACAGTATTTTGTGTTTTTTGGATGCATTGTAATAGATATGCTGCAGTTTGAAATGTGACCATATCTTGTGATATTGCAGTTTTGCATACAAATGGATGTGCCTGGTACTCAATCTTTTAACTACCATTTTTCTTGCAGTATGATCTGTTATGGATAATTAGAGTTGTTAGCTGGTCAGATATGATTCCAGCTACCAAACCATCTTTCATCTATTTGTTTATGTAAGATTGGTTCCAAATTCTTACAGGATGAGTTTGGGATGTGTTTAGTCAGTAGGAAGTGATGAATAAACAGAGGTAAGACATTGCCATGTTTTTGGAGACTACAATGTTGTCCTGAATCAATTTGATCATACCACATCTCAACTCGAATCTGACCCCAATAGGGATCCGATATACCAGAAGCTCAATATTGGAATTGCGGTCGAATTATATCTAAAAATGTCAGATTCCATCATAGATATTTTTTTAGTGCATTGTTTGCTTGGAGTGGCTCTAGAAACTTGACATCATACGCTTATTTTCAGAGAAGGAAGTGTGTATAACTTGGAATTTGCAGGATAAACTTGGCAATAGAAAGGTGAATGGAAGAAAGAGACTGGTCTGAAAAAGCAATTCATCGGTGGTATGTGAATGGAGTTGATTTTTTTAGTTTTGCTTTCAGCTGAGTAGGACTTGAATGGCTGTGTTCATGAGTACAATCGCCACTTTTAAGTGCTTTGCGCGAAATTTTAAACATGAAGCCCAACTGTAGGATTGGAGATATTTGTTATGCGGCTCTAGGTCCCGAATTAATTTGTATTAGCAACTAGACTTTAGGGCAATATTTATATTTTTGTCATTAGGTCTGATGTCATGTCATTAGTCAAGAAACTTATGTCATGCACGGCCTATGTTAAAGATAGGCTCTGATTTTAGAGATAGACTCATTGAATGAGTGAATAGATCATGATAGACTAATTAGTTATTTTTAATTTTGTTGTATTTTAATTAGTCTAATATCTTACGTTTAATGAGACTTTGATTTTTTTTCGCCTTTTTACAAATACTAGGCAAGATCTTATGCCTTGCGTGACTTATAACGGATAAATTTTAATTTTATATATAAATTTTCGGTGAATAATGAGATAGATTGTAACAAGTTAATATTTTATATGTAGATTGTAATTGACTTTAAAAGTATACCATATTTAAATAAAAAGATAAATTATATTTATTTAATTTTTTTATTATATTTTTTAAAGACAATTAAATATGTTTTTTTGTAGGAAGTTAGAAATTATGATTAGCTGAGTTTGAACTTGTAACCTTTTATTGTAAAAGGTTTATTATTATTATTTTTTTCTCAAAAATAATGGTTAGCTAGATTTAAACTCATGACCCTCTGCATAAGTATTTTTATTGTATTTTTTAGATTTTTTTATACTTTGATTGGTCAATTCTCTTACTTTTACGGTTGTTTAAAACTCGATTAAACTTAATTTAGTTTGATATTTGACTCGAAAAAACTTAAATTCAAAGTTCAACTCGATATGAAACGAATTGGGCTTGAGTTTGTACTTTTACATTTTGACTTTGACTCGAAATTCGGTAATTTAGATAAAGAATAATATTTTTGACAATATTTATCTTATTTTTTTAAATATAAATACAGCTAAATTATAAAATATCATTATGTAATATTAAATTAAATAAATTTATGCATGATTAATTATTTTTTATGCATAATTATATCAAACTTAAAATATTTTAATTAAAAATTAAATTTTAGTATCAATTATACGAAAAAAATAGCATTACTAGATATGAATTAAACTAACTCGAATTTAACTTGACTCGAATGTTTTTTAACTCGATTCAAACTCGAAATAAAACAAAGTCAAATCTGAGCCAGCAAAACTTGACTTAACTCGCTAGATAAACACCCTTACTTACTTTTAATCTCAGGTCAATATTGAGTTGTAGAAAACAAATAGAGGATTTGTAATATTATGGAGGTAATGGA
>JAURVB010006121.1:0-25358 GCA_033002965.1 Piper betle | reverse complement strand
TACAGTATAAATCATGATTGTTATGTTACTCCTTTACAACATGTGAGGATTTGATGGAGATGAAGTAGAGGATTTGTATGGGATAATGGGATGGATTGGTTGAAGTGGAATCAGTTGACTCGTATGAAACAGATTTTTTATGATCCAGTCTTCGGTTCTAATATGCTTATGAACCATTTATTTCGTGCTTTACAATTCTGTGTCTGTGGGAGATTGATTCATTAATCATCCTGTATAGTTGTTGAGAGAAAGTGGATTGAAGATGGATATTTTGGTAGAGATTTGCCCTGTGTGTGTCCTTCTGGAAGTTCTTATTTTATAATTTTTTCTTCTTCTATTCATTTATGGTTAATATCAATTGTGTAAAAATTACAATAAATTGGTATTGGGGAGTTTGTCCTCCTGTGGATATTTTTGTATCAACTTGTGAATTTTATCTTTGCTATTTTCACTGTGGTTTTTCCCCAAATTTGGGGTGTTCCATATAAAATTTAGTTTGTCAATATTGAAAGGTATTTCTTTTCAGATTAGTTTGGTGTGTCTGCTTTGATTGGTACTTCTCATCCTTACTTGTTGAATGAGGATTTTGTTTGGTTAATCCTAACAAACAACTCTATTGAGAGGCTAAAAGCAAGATTGGTGGCTTGGGGAAATACTCAACAAGAGGGAGTTGATTTTTCAGAAACATTTTCTCCGTTAGTAAAGCCAACAACTGTGAGAACTGTGTTATCCTTAGCAATAGTCAGATCTTGGATGATTTATCAGATGGATGTTAAAAAAGCATTTCTAAATGGTGAGCTATAAGAAATAGTTTCCATCTCTCAGCCACCTGGTTTCAAAAATATACTATTTCCTCATCATTCTTTGAAAGCTTCACAAGACGCTATATGGTTTGAAACAGGCGCCAAGAGCTTGGTACAACAGATTCGGTTCTTTTTTTATTACAAAAGGCATTATTCTCGGCTGTGCAGATCCATCCCTGTTTGTTCTAAAACAAGGTTCAGATAAGGTCATCCATTTACTTTACGTGAATGCTATGCTTATTACAGGGAATGACTCTTCTTTTCTGGACAGTTTTCTCATTGAAATCAAAACAGAATTTGCAATGAAGGATCTTGGGTCAATTCATCATTTTTTAGGGATACAAGTTACAAAGGTATCAGATGGTATTTTTCTCAGTCAAGAGAGATATGCCAAATAGATTTTGGAAAAGGCTGGTATGCAAGACTGTAAACCACTTTCTTGTCCAATGGTTTCTAAGGATTATATGTTCGATGTTGGACATAAATATATATATGCATTTGGAATTGTATCATATGCTGTTATTTAAGGTTGACCTAAATTCAATTGATCTATTAAAGTTAAGTATTTATAGGCCATAAATAAAAGTGTGGAATTCAATGTGAATACCATCAATAAAGGTGTGGAATTCAATGTGTGTGGAATTCAGTGTGAATACCATAAATAAATGTGTGAAATTCAATGTGAAATACCATTAATAAATGTGTGGAATTCAATTTGTAAATACCATTTTCGTAATTTCTCTTTTATGATGAATCAAATTGAAATTATGAAACTAAGGCTATAAATAAGGAGGTTATGGTCCCTGAATTCATAAGTAGTTTTCGTTATGGTATCCCATTGTCCAGTAACTTTGGTTTTGAAAACTAGTATTGAATTCAGAAGATCTAAACCTAAGGAGGTAAAGAATTATTTTGTTTTTATGGATTCAGGTATGTTTCCGCTATCCAATTTTATTTACTTGATGATTTGATATGAAGACTAATAAAATTTTGTTTTTAGTTTAAGTTATAAAGTTCTAACAATATAATCAACAATGATCACCATTATTTACAGATGCTTCTTTCTACAGATCAATTGTTGTGTTCATGGAGCAAACCAAAAGAAAACTTAAATTAATTTTAGGATGCTTCTTTCTACAGATCAATTGTTACTCAGGGGTAATTTTGTAATAAAAACTTGACTCGCTCCCGACTCGTGTTAATATTATGAAATACATTCCAAAAAATATAAAAAAATATAGTAAAATATCATAAAATAAATAATCGAGTTCTAACTAGAATAACATGTTCTAAACCTAATAACCCACCCAAAATTAATAAATAATGCATCCTAACGTGGTAAATGACCTAAAATTAATTCTGTGATCTACTATATATATATATATAAATATTGGCATACTCTTTCATATTCTGATAACTTAAATTTTTCTAGTGCATTCTTCCTCGAGTCACGGGTTTTACAACCTTCCCTCATTAGAAAAATTTCGTCCTTGAAATTTTAACCAAGGAAGTTTCAAACTCATCCATAATCTGAAGAAGAAATCTCTAGAAAGGTACCTAGTTTTGAAGCTGGTTACTCGAATATCTTTGGGTATCGCTTCTTCATCTCATCTTCGCATTACCATGTAGATCCTTCAACTTCTTTTCAAGTCCACTGCACTCACACTAGGGGGACTTCTTTCTTTCGGAGAATCTTCACTCTGCGATTCACAATCTGAATTGTATCTTCTGGATACATTAGGTTTGGTTGTAGCTCTATCTCTCTGAACTGACAATATGAGAGTTGTCTGGATGTACTTCTTTAGTATCGACACATGGAAGACATTGTGTACAACTGATAGGTGAGGCAGTAATTCTAGCTTGTAAGCCACTGGTCCAATGCGCTCAATCACATTAAACGGTCCAATATATCGCGGATTGAGTTTCCCTCACGTCCCGAATCTGGTGTTTCCCTTAGTTTGTGAGACCTTCAGGAGAACATGATCTCATAACGCAAAATGAACCTCATGTCTGCGCTGATCAGCATAACTTTTTTGCCTGTCCTGAGCTACTCTCATTATCTTCTTGATCTGCATCACCACTTCCTGTGTCTATTGGATCATCTCTGGCCCAACTACTACTGGTTCGCTGCCCGATACCTAACATACCGGGGATCGATATGGTCTCCTATATAGTGCTTCATATGGTGCCATCCCTATCCTAGCCTGATAGCTATTGTTGCAGGAGAACTCCACTAGGGGTAGGTGCTCTTTCCAACTTCCTTCAAAATCTAAAATACATGCTCGAAGCAAATCCTCTAAATTCTATATGGTCCTCTCAGTCTGCCCATCTAACTATTGGTGAAAGGGAGTGCTGAATCTCAATTCAGTGCCCATAGCTGCTTGGAAAGCCTTCCAAAATTGAGATGTGAACCTCGGATCCCTGTTTGATATGATCTCCCATTATACTCCATGTAGCATGACTATTTAGTCTTTGTACAGTGTGGCCAAAGCGGTCAGTGGATAATCCATCCTGATTGGTATATAATGTGTGTTCTTTGTGAGTCGATCTACCATGACCCATATTACATCCTTCTGTTGCCGGGACCTAGGTAAACTGACTACAAAGTCGTACGCTATACTCTCCCACTTCTACTGTGGTGCTTCTAATGGCTGTAGTGTTCCACCTAGACATACGTACTTGACTTTTACTTGCTGGCACACTAAACATCTAGCAACTGTGTCATATACTTCTCTCTTCATTCCTAGCCACCAATATGTTTGTCAGATATCGTGGTACATCTTCACTCCACTTGGATGCACTGAGCATCTCGATGTGTGAACTTTGTGAAGAATTACGCATCAAAGTCTAGGACACTCTAGAACATTTGGCATAAATAGTTGACTTCTAAGTTTGACTAACCCATCTATGTCTTTGGTCAATTTCGGATGTGTTCCCTATTCCTACCATTGCCTCAACTGTGGGTCTACTTCCTGTGCAATCCTGATTTGCTCAAGTACACTCGGCTGAATGGTCAGTCATGCCATCATTCCAACCAACTATATCTGGCCTGTAGTGAACTGAGTCACTAACACTACTGCTAATCCTCCAGAGTACGAAAGTCTTGGCTTCCTGCTCAACGCATCTGCTACCACATTTGCTTTGCCTTCATGGTACGCTATGCCAATCTCGTAATCTGTTAACATCTCCAACCATCTTCTCTGTCTACTGTTCAAATCCTTTTGTGTGAAGAAATATTTCAGACTCTGGTGATCTGTCAAAAGTTTGAAAGATGTTCCATACAAGTAGTGCCTCCATATTTCTAAGTGCAAATATGACTGCTACAACTTCTAAGTTGTGTGTAATGTAGTTACACTCATGCACCTTGAACTGGTGAGATGCATAAGTTATAACCTCATTCTTTTGCATCAAAACACAACCTAAGCCAATCCCTGAGGCATCTATGTAAACTATAAAATCCTCGTGTCCCTTAGGCAATGTGAGGATAGGCGTCGAAGTCAATCTCTCCTTCAACGTCCTAAAACTCCGCTCACCCTTGTCCATCCATCTGAACCATTTCTCCTTCCTAGTCAGCAGTGTAAGAGGGGCTGCTATGGAAGAGATATCCTAAATAACTGTCTGTAGTATCCAGTTAGGCCTAGGAAACTCTGAATCTCTGTAGGTGCCTTCGACTGTTCCCACTGCACTGCTGCTTGTATCTTGGCTAAATCTATTGAAATGCCTGATGCTTAGATGACATGGCCGAGAAAGTGCACTTCTAACAACCAAAAACTACACTTCAAAAACTTCCTGTACAATCTATGCTCTCTTAGTGTCTGCAACACCATCCTCAAATGCTGCTCATGCTCTTCCTTGGACGAAGAATATACCAGTATGTCATCCACAAAGACGATCATCAACTGGTCCAGGTACGGACTAAACACTTTGTTCATCAAGTCCATAAATGCTGCTAGGGCATTGGTCAATCCAAAAGGCATGACCAAAAAACTCGTAGTGTCCATATATTGCCCTGAATGCAGTCTTCAGAATATCTTCTGCTCTAATCTTCAACTGGCAGTATCCTGACCTCCAATCAATCTTTGAGAAGACGACTGCTGAGCTCAAATGATCAAATAGGTCATCAATGCGAGGAAGAGGGTATCTATTCTTAATGGTTGCATGGTTTAGCATCCTGTAATTAATGCATAAATGCATGCTTCCATCCTTCTTCCTTATGAATAACATTGGTGCACCCCATGGGGAAACACTCGGTCTACTGAATCTTTGATCCAATAGTATTTGTAACTATTCCTTGAGTTACTTGAGCTCAAGAGGTGCCATCCTATACGAAGCTCTAAAATTGATGCTATTCCAGGTATCAGCTAGATGGCAAGGTCTACCTCTTTGTCTAGCGGCAATCCAGTAATCTTGTCTGGGAATACGTCAGTGAATTCTCTGACTACTGAAATCTCCTCGACGCTCGGCTTGTCCCTTGAACCACTCTGCTCAGCCAAAACTAATGCTGCCATTATCAGCTCACTGCCTCTATCCAGTTGTCTCACTACATTCTGAGAGGATATCCATCCTTGTTCTCTATCTTTGCCCTCACCTTGGACAAAAAGCCTGACCTTGGACAAAAAAGCGGCGTCTTTCATGGCAGAAAGTTACCATATTTCTTCGGCAATCTATCACATGTCCTTGCTTGGACATTCAGTTCATCCCAAATAGCACATCAAATTCTTGTAGCTTGAACAATATCAAATCTACTACAAGTTGTTGCTGTTGAATCTCAATAGGGACATTACGTACACACTCGCTCGTAACTATCACACTACTAGCAAGAGTGGACACTAATAGTGAATGTCCTAACTCTTCTATCTTACATCTAATCATCCAATTCTAGTTGTGTGCATATACGAACTAAAAGAGTGCGTGCAACTAGAATCAAATAAGACTCATGCAGGTATAAAGCCTACTAGAAGTGTACCTATCACGACTGTCGTGTCCTCAAGTGCCTCTGCCACAGTGGCTACATACATCCTCGCTGGCTACTGCTATGCTGGGGTAGGAGGTGCTACTGGTGGTACTACTTGATTATGTTCCCTCTGATCTTGAGCTGGCGGAACCTGCTGTCTACCCCTCTATTGTCTAGCTTGTCATGTAGCCATGTACCCTCTTTGGTTCTGTCCCCTCTACTGCTGTCTCAGTGGCTGTTGGTCTCCACCTCTCTAGCCTTGACCTTGGCCCTGTTGGCCTGTCTATTGTGGTTGCTGGGGAGCTGGGATTTCAAGTCTTTGCGAAGGTGTTGGAGCATCAACTGTTGGGTCTGGCTAGTTAGACAAGTTGCAGCTCTATGCTCTAGTTGACCTCAACTATAGCATACATGAGTGCCTACTCTGCACTCTGCGGCTCTATGTCTTGGCTGACCACATTTGTAGCATGCGTCTGTGCTTGGTCTACACTCACCTCCATGAAAATGTCGACAACTCTGACAGAAGGGTGCTCTGTAGCCCTGAACTTGGCTATCCATAGCCCTCATGGAAACTGTTGCATCTGTTCAACGTCTCTATTGTGCTCCTTGCTCTGGCTGCTACGGTCTAAGGTGTTGCTGCTTCTGGTCAAAATCCCGGCGAGGTTTAGCAGCTATAACTGGTTTTGCCTTGCATGTAACTCTCACAACATCACCAAAAGTAGCAAATTTCCAATCCAAATAGGCCATCCTGATCTCATGATGGAGGCCATCATGAAATCATTCTATCCTTCCTTCTTAGGTGGGGACCAAATCTGGTGCAAATCTCTCCAAAGTTCTAAACCTGGTCTCGTATTACACCATTGTCATGGGTCCTTGCCTCAAGGTCTGGAATTTCCACTCCTTCCTCTTCCTGACATTTGGCAGAAAATACTTCCCATCGAATTCCTCTATGAATTCCTCCCAAGTGATGTCCTAGGGTTGACGGTGAGCAAATATAGAATTCTACACTGAATCCCACCATACTCCAGCTTCATCCTAGAATGCCCCTAAAATAATGTGTACTCTGTGCTCCATCGGGCATCCCTTACTACCAAACACTCCTATGCTGAAGAAATCCACAAGAATGCCTCCTCTGCATCCAACTTTTCAAAGAAAGGTTGTCCACCATTCTTCAAGAAACTTTCGTACTGCCATAGCTCAAGATTCCTTGCATCCACTGATCTATTCGATCCTTCTTCTTATTCATACTATGAAAATGTGGTCATGTACCAGCTAGTACACTGTCAAATCCTGCAGCTCTACTTCCATAAGCAATCTACCCACTACTGTGATTCCATCGACGTCTAGTCTCATCCTCGCCTGAAGTGGGTCAATTAAAGGAGCTGTTGTTAGAGTAGCCCTATGTTGCAGCAATGGAGGAGGAGGCGGCGGTGGAGAGCCCATGGGAATTGTTGGCTCTTCTCATGCCTCCTCATCCACTGCTGGTCTCTTCTCAGTTCTGGCTACCGAAAGAGCTATCTACCTGAGCTCTCTCCTCAATTCCTCTTGGTTCTACAACATCTGTATCTATACCTCAGCCAATTTGGCAATCGCTGCATCTCTCTCTTGTCGACTACTTCTGCTGTGGTGACTATCACGTCGACTGTCTCAGTGACGGCTCTCATTATGTCTGCTAGCTGACATTGGCACTGGAGGGGATGTGGCCCTGATTTGCGTCCTACGAGTCCAGCTCACCATCCTCCAAGTACTCCCTACTCTAATCTGATCACCTTGTCACACCACTGTTTGGTAAGGAAATCTGCAAACAAAAAAAATATTAAGACAAAAAAATACTTGTTAGTACAGCTTAGAGTAGCTTTTGCACACATGTAACCTATATTACATCTACCATCTTAGTCAACCAAGAGTTAGCTCTGATAGTATTACTGTAACACCCTGTTTTAGCTCACCAGTGAACTAACCCAAAAATGTCACCAGCTACCAAACCGTTCGCTAATTTACTGGAATCGGTTAAGCCAACCCGGATCTGCCCTTAGCATCTTAAGATGAAGATGTGACATGCAAAACATGGATGAAATAATTGGAGTCTAACGCAGTCCTACATGCATGCCATGATGTGCAAGCAAAAAACAAAACAGTAGCAATAAAGGAAGACCACCTAAAAGTGCAATAAAGGCCAACTTGTCTATAATAGGGATATATAAATATTCTATCACAATAATATAAAACATGACAATCTATCAAAGCATTCAGTCATTATCACTTCATTTTCACTTGAGCTGAGTCTGAGCTCTAAGGCTCCCTGCTCATTCACATTCATCTATTCATTTCATAAGCAGTTTATCAATGCATAATACAACATGACTATTATCATTCACACAACATGCAACACCATCATTACACATTTCACATGACAACTACATGTGTGCGTGGTTCTGTGCTACTCCTCCGCAGTCCTGACACTGCTCATCCTCCATAGTTCTCACCTACATAAATATAGAAAACAGTTAGTAACAAGTGCTACTTGTCCAAAAATAACTAATATCAATCTGACACAGGAGAGCTAACCCTCCTGTTGAATAAAAATTCATATACTTCCTCAAGAACTCTCATAAGGGCAGTAATGGGAGCCGTCGCCCTCAGGCAGCAACATCCCCTGTCCATATCTTTCTCTTTCCATAACATTCTCTTTCCTTGGCCATTTAAACTATCCCTTTGCACGGGAAAATCATTCTCATTCATCTCAGCCCTCTACTGCCTCCTTATTACTCCTGGCCCTGAGTACAGGGGCCGAGTACTCTCAGACATACGCCTTCAGTAGCACCTTTTATGCCACAAATCTAGACATGTACTGCACAACAGTACCCGTAAACCTCCACACATCTCTGGGCTTGAGGAACTCAAAGGTGGAGTTGTTAGGGTCCCGTAGGAATGGAGTGGACGCTCACCAGTTCCACACCCGCTATTGACTAGCACGTGCCTGCTCGCATAGTACGGTCGTCGAATTTCCCTCATTTCATCTCTCACTGAAAACTCGAAAACTACATGTATATAGGTCTGGGTAGGGATTTATATAATAGGCCGGAAGGCATCGTGAGCTGGATTTAAGTTTTGAAAACAAACTCGAGGGATCTCATCCTCGAGGGTTATTAATCCGAAAATAACATGCGACTAAATGGCCCGCGTGGAGTGGGATACAATAAATCCACCACTCGACATGTTCGCTTACCTGCAAAAACAAAGCACAATGGTGTATAGAGATAAAACAAGAAGTGAGTCCTAACGGACCTGGCAGAAGCTCCAAGCGTGTCCTCGTGCCTAGGCGGCGAGCTCCTGCTCTTTCCCTACACATCAAATCTAAAAGCTAACGCTCGCTAACTAAATGATGCATCAAACTCAGCATGATCAACACACTCACAATGCAAACAACATCCATCAACACCCAAACAATTATTAGTGTAGAAATAACTCTAACTCATCCTATTCATACCAATTTTATTATATATTTCTAAGTTACGTTGTAGTCAGTTAGCATGCTCAGATTTACTTTACTTAATTAGATCACTAATAGTCATTCACTATCAATCAAATCAAGCAAATCATCACTTCAACTATAATCGAGCATTCATCATAACAATTAATCACTCCTAGCATGTTGTGCTAATAAATATCAATTTTAATTAATCAAATCAGAGGTAAATATAACTCATGTCATCGTCAATCGGTGACGGCTAGGGTTTTGTTGCCCTTCTCAGAGCTCAAATTTGGAGCTCAGTGGCGTCCGAAGTTCGATTAGGTTCGACTAGACAAACTCGGTGGAAGATCCGACAAATTCCAGTGAATCTGGTTTTCTCGGCAAGTTCCGACGATTTTTCGGCAGATTCCCGCAATTTTCCTGCCACTAACGGGATGGTAGGGGTATAGGGTACCGTTGGCACCAGCTAGACGAGCTCGATCCAATGGTGGTGACGGTGAGGATGGTAGTGCCATTGATGATCTCCGGCAGCAGTGATGAGTTCAGCCGGGTTGGTCGGTCTCTCCGATCGGGCCCACAACTAGCCTTGGCAGGTGGTGCTAGGTAGGGGGAAACGTCGGGGAGGTTGAGGGGAGGGGCGTCGGCATCATGGCAGCGATGGAGCGGCCTGGATGGTGGTGGAATCATGTCGGGAGTAGCAGCGCATCCTTGGGTGGTTCTGGCGTCGTGGCGGCCAGACGGTGGCCGGGGTTGGTTGGGGCTGCACGACATTGATTGGCGGCAAGATGGCGTCGGCGGTAGTGGTGACGTACACGAGCGGCGGCGAGGGTTTGGGGGTGAGTAAGTGTTGGGAGGGAGAAGAAATACTTTGGTGGCAAACTCGTAAATAAGTATTGACTCAATTCCTATGCGAGTCAAAAATAATAATTAGCTCATAATAATTTCCAAAACATACAAAGAAATAGAAAAAAATCCCATAAAATATATTACACACCATAACACAAAATGACATGTTCTATAACTAATAACCCACCCAAACTGCCCTATAACGCATCCTAATGCATTATTCGGCGTAAAATTATTTTTACAATCAAATAAAAAAAATACTGCATACTTTCATATATTCTGATAACTTATTTCTTACTATCTTTTCGACGTTATCATCGTATATTTAGGTGCACTTGACCCTCATCGCTCATAACTCACGAGTGGCCTTGACTTAACACACGGTTCATGAAATTGACTCGATTCGAACTGACAGTTGAACCAACAGGTTTGCTGTAGTAAAACTCTGACTCGAGTCATAGGTTTTACACTCGAGGCTTTTGTTTATGAGTTCTGGTAGCCGATTATGTCTTTGCATTTCATGTCGTCCTATGTTATTCTTCACCCCGCTCTTCTCCTCCCAAAAGGGTGGCAGCTCACAAGAATTCTCCTTGTGAACCATCCACCCAAGAGCTTCTTTCTGATGCAAGAAGAGCTCAGAGGTGATGACATCTTTGGGTGGCTCGACAGCGACCAAGTTCTTTCATTTCTTGTCTGGGTCAGTCCCCACCGCGCCATAGATATTGTCAATTGTGCGGTTGGACTTGCTCGGATTGGCCTCCTGAACGACAACCGCCTCAGAGAGGATGAACCCATGATCAGAGGAGGAGTACAGCTGCAGGCCGCCATCGGTGACGGCTTTGCGAACATCATCGATGTAGTTGAAGAAGGAAAAGATGTGAACTTTGTAAGGCAAGCGGTAGGCGGAGCAGCTGGGCGGGATACCCTTGACGATGGTGAGGTCGGCATTGAGGACCGGTGGGGCAAGGATGGTGGCGATGTCACGCTCGTTGTGGCCAACCTGCTCTGACCTGGTATTCAAGACATTGATGACGTTGGGGTCGTGACGGTTGAGGGGCTCACGGATGAGGGCCACCACCTCTCAGCCGTTGACAATGCCGGAGTAGTACCGAATGCGGACAACGTCGGCGATGATAAAGCCGATGAGGAAGGTCTCCGAGGATGAGTCCAGCGAGGGGGAGAGTGACAACGGCGATCGGTTAGACATGGGCGGTGAAGAAGATGAGGTACGGGTGCGCCGGGGGGGGGGTAATTTAATTCCAGCAGTTTGCTAATCTACTTGATTCGGTTAAGCCAACCCAGATCTACCTTCGGCATCTTAAGATGGTGATGTTACATGCAAAACATGGATGATATGCTTGGGTTCTAACGTTGTCCTACATACATGCCATGATGTGTAAACAAGTAAACAAACAAACCAAGCAAACAAAAAGTTCAAAAGAAATATCTATTTTGAAAATGAAATGGACAAAGTCTCCCCTAAAAATGTAATAGAGGCCACCCTGTCAACAATAAACGGTATATATTTATTGCAATAAAAATTGAAAACACTATCTAAACACAACATGATTTTCACATTCTAGTTATCTTCGCTCCGTAGCTCACCCTGTTCGTTTTCCACTTTCCATTTGCATTCACATACAAAATATTTATAATAGAATCATAGAATAGCATATCAATTTCACCTACACACTTCAATACACATCATCATCATTACATACACTCGGCAGATACATGTGTGTGCGATTTTCAGTGCTGCTCCTCCGCAGTCCTGACAACGTTCATTCCTCGCGATTCTCACCTACATATATAATAGAAAAACATTAGTAATGAGTGTTACCGGTCCAGAAATAACTAATAACAAACTGACACAGGAGAGCTGACCCTCCTGTTGAATAAAAACTTCATACACTTCCTCAAGAACTCTCATAAGGGCAATAATGGGAGCCGTTGACCTTGGGCAGTAGCATCCCTTTTCCATATCATTATCTTTCCTTAGCCATTTAAACTATCCCTTTGTCTAGGAAAATCATTCTCTTTCCTCTCAGCCCTCTACATCCTCCGTATTACTCCTGGTCTTGAGTACAGGGGACGAGTACTCTCAAGCATGCGCTTTAAGTACCTTTTTATGCCACAAGTCTAGACATGCGTTGCACAGCAGTACCCATAAACCTTCACACTTCCCCAGGTTTGAGGAACTCAAAGATAGAGTTATTAGGATCCCTCGGGAATGGAACAGACGCCCACCAATTCCATAGCCCGCTTTGACAAACACACGCCCTATTTCAAGACGTGGCTGTCGATTTGCATCATCTCACATTTCACTGAAAATGCAAAAAACTATATATACATAGGCCTGGGTAGGGATTTCAATATAATAGGCTCGAAGGCATCGTGAGCTAGATCTGAGTTTCCAAAACAAACTCGAGGGATCTCATCCTTGAGGGTTATTAATCCAAAAATACGATCGACTAAATAACCCATGTGGAGTGGGATACAATAAATCCACTACTTGACACACTTGCTTGCCTGTTAAAACAAATCATGATAGAATGAGACAATAAATTGGGATTGCGTCCTAAACGGACCTGGCAGAAGCTCCAAACGTGTCCTCGTGCCTAGACGGCAAGCTCCTACTCCGTACCTACACATCAAATCTAAAAGCTAATGCCCGCTAACTGAATGATGCATCAAACATCCTATAGCATACACACACTACATCATACATCAATCACACATATGTTTTCCTATGCTACATTGCATTAGATTACGATAATTAATTAGTTTACCTAATTAGTTCCTTAGCATCTATTTTAATACACTTCAATCAAACAATTCATATTTTTTTTATTTACAATAAAAATATCTAGCATGTCAACTCATCAATCCTAGCATGTTGTACTAACAATTATCAATTTTACCAATTAAATCGGAGGTAATTATACCTCGTGTCGTCAGCAATCGACAACGGCTAGGGTTTTGTTGTGTGTCTCAGAGCTAGGCGGTGCCTGAAGTTCGATCGGGTTTGATTGGATGAGTTCGGCAGAAGATCCGGTGAATTCTAGCGAATCCAGTTTTCCAGCAGTTTATTGTGGTTTTTTGGCAATTTCTAGCAGTTTTTCGGCGACTATTGCCAACGGTGGCTACTGGCGGGATAATGGTGGTATGGGGTACCGTTGGCACCAGCTCGGAGAGCTCGACGCATCTACTATGTCAATGTGGTTGGCAGCTTGCCGGAAAATGGCCAAACAAGGCTGTCGGTGGTGCGCTGGGCTCCACTCTGGTCGGGGAAGGTCGTGGTAAGGTTGGCGCCGTTGAGGCGGCAACTGGATGGCTGAGGCTACGTTCGCCAATGGCGGGATTGGCGATTGGAGAGCGGTGCTAAGGCATGGCTCCCTCACATCGTGGAGGCTGGGCGGCGGTTGGGGGTGCTTTGGGCGGCACGGCGGGGCTCGACAGCATCGATCGGCGATGGGGTGGTGTCACCGACGAGCAGTGGGGGTGGTGTCTAGGGTTTGGGGGAAGAAAATAAGTATGTGGGGGGCAGGGGGGTGTGGAAGAAAGGGTCGGTGGCAATATCATAAATAAAACTTGACTCAACTTCGACTCAAATCAAAAATCATAATTAACTCATAGTAAATCCTTAAAAATTCCAGAAAAATAAGAAAAAATCCCATAAAATATATTACACACCATAGCATAATAATGACATGTTCTATAATTAATAACCTACCCAAACTGTCTTATAATGCCTCCTAATGTGTTATTCGACTCAAAAATAATTCTACGATCAAATACAATAAAAAATATACTACATACTTTTATATATTCTGATAATTCATTTCTCACTGTTTTCTCGATGTTATCATCATATACTTAGGTACACTTGACCTTCATTACTCAAAACTTACGGCTGGCCTCGACTCAGTATGCAATTTATAAAACAGATTCGATTCGAACCGACGGTTGAACCGATTGATTTGCTAATATAAAATTCTGACTCTAGTAACACAAGTTTTACCGATGTAGACATGAATTATGTGTAGTGGTGCATTTGTGTTCCTCATAAGTTGCTGCTTGTGAAAATTGTTTGTGAATAAGTAGTGGTGTAGGTTGAAGGGAATCAGCTTTGTGAAGTGGGAGTGTTGTTTGAATTTTGGTGATGTGTAAGGATGAGGAATTGAGGGCTGTCTGTCTTTCTGGTTGCTTTTTTGAACAAGGTGATTGATTGGTTGATGGATAAGTAGACTTTTTGTAGTTAGAGTGATCATTTTCGTTGTGTGGTTTGGCTTGTATGATACCTTTGTCTTCAAATGTAGCGTAATTCTGTAGAGTTTTACTTTTTCTGTTTTTTATATCTGTTTTTTTAAAATTAAATGGTTTGATCAAATTTTAGTAATTGACTCAAGGATTTAATTTTACTAATTGACTTAAAAATGTCTTTCGTGCATAGTATTTTGGGGGCTTTGGAGATTGCACGCCCTGCATTGATTAAGCACGAGTGAAAGTGGAGGCCTTGGGAAGATTTATTTCTTCTGTGAACGAGGAAGGGGGTTTTGTGATGTCAACCTCTGTATTTGGTTCTGTTCTTAGTCCTCATGTTTTTAGCCGGATGAAAATGAGGCAATTGGGAGGTAAAAGCTTTGTCATTAGTAGTAATCCTACTAGAACAAAGAAAAGCATTATTCTTTCAGCTGTTCCGTCTGTTCAGTTGCCTACTAATGACCCAAGTCAGAGGCAATCGGTAGCATGGTTTAGAGAGGCATGGATTTTACTAGCTTTGTTTTATTTTTCATGTCTGTTAACTTTTATATGGTTGTTGCCAGTTTTGTTAATGTTTTTTTTTAATGCTACCGTAGGTCATAGAAACTTTGATCAATCGTGTTGATTTGTCGGAAGATGAGGCAGAGAAATCTGTTGACTTTTTGTTGAATGAGGCAGATGAAGCCCTGATAAGTGCTTTCCTTGTTTTATTAACAGCCAAGGGAGAGACATACGAAGAGGTAGGTAATTGGATCCAAAAGCAACCATTCAGTTGTGAGTAAATTTATTGGAAACATTGATATGAAGGATGGATGAGTTAAATATTTACCCAACTTGTTTATACGATAATGAATCCTTTTGGACCCTCTGTTTTGCAGATAGTGGGCATGGCAAGGGCGATGTTTAAATGTTGTAGGAAGGTTGAAGGAGTGAATAATGGAGTCGACATTGTGGGCACTGGTGGCGATGGAGCCAATACAGTGAACATTTCGACTGGGGCTTCTATACTTGCTGCTGCTGCAGGTGTGAATGTGATTAAGGTATAGGCCATTTATTTCCACGTCCTAAAACTATCGTTTTCCTGTGCAACTAATTACTTCCATGAAAAATTAAAATGATCAACATCTGTTTCTTTCTTCTTAATAGCAAGGAAATCGTTCTAGTTCCTCTGCTTGTGGAAGTGCTGATGTATTAGAAGCTTTGGGAGTGAATATTGATCTGGATGCAGAGGTTAGTTGCTTCATTTTTGGTACTTGATCATTTTGGTATGTTAATAGTTTCTGTCTCATACTTTGTTTCATATATAGTGTCTAACTTAAAGTAGACTAGGAACTACTCCTCATTTATTCATTCCTGCTACATTTGTTTTCTTTGTGATTTTTTAGTACTTTTGTGTCAATATCTGAAATTTGTTTCCTCAGAAATGGGTTTGATAAACTTAGTTTTCGTATTTTTTTAAGTTTGTTATTCCAGAGTAGAGTTTCTCTTTTCAGAGGTCTGATGGTGGGTTTAAATTTCAAAAATCAGTTGGCAAGAAATTCAACATTAACTTGTCCTTATTTTTATGAAAAGCAGGAAGTAAAAAAATGTGTACAGGAAGCTGGCATAGGCTTTATGATGTCTCCCAAATACCATCCAGCCATGAAAATTGTTGGTCCAGTGAGGAAAAACTTAAAGTGAAGACCGCATTCAATATATTAGGTCCAATGTTAAATCCAGCACGAGTACCTTTTGCTGTTGTGGGTGTCTACCATGAGAAACTTGTAAGCAACTGTTTGAAAATTTTTAAAATTTTCACCAAATAATGGTTTATTAATTGATGTTAAGTACATAATTTCCTCTGAATAATTTATGATCCTGATGACATGCGTGGGGAACTGTGGACATGAGGAAGGTAAGTTTAGACAGTATTGAGTTGGATTTGGAACCTGATTTGAAGGAGGAAATCAAGAAGTGTGCAGCATAATAGAACTCACGTTGATTGTGTTGGATTAAAGTATGACAAATGATGAGTATTTGGTTTATCATTTCAGAGGAATCTGTTGGCCCTTTTTTTATGCTTGGCTGTGTACTGTTTGATTGTTTTGTAACTTAATCTACTGCAACTTATGCTACACCTTTCACCTTATCAAGCGCCTGTTTGGCTAGTTTTGTTTTTGTGAGGTACATTCTTTGTCTGAATGAGCATGGCATAGTTATTAGAACAGTTCAGTGGAAGTGATTAAATTCTGAGAAGCCTGCGTATATAAATGACACAAGCAAGTAGTCAAACACTTGTCATCCATGTCAACTTCATGCTATGTGATCTTTAGAAAAAACATTATAAGCTAAATTTGAACTGCTTTTATAGGTTGTGAAAATGGCCAAGGCGTTGCAAAAGTTTGGCATGAAACGTGCCCTGGTAGTTCATTCAGAGGGTTTAGATGAAATGAGTCCTCTTGGTTAGTGGTCTTGTCCTTTCTCTCTTGAAAGGTCCTCAACCTTGGAATATATGACCGAATTTAAGCTTTGGTGATCTTAATAGGCTCTGGATTAGTTCTTGATGTTACTCCTGATAGCATCGAGAAGTTTCCCTTTGACCCAAGTATGCCTCATCTTCTCTCGTTGCTTCTCAGATTTATATCTGAGTAATAGTATTTGTATTTTTGGGTAATGTTGAGTTACTACGTTGATTTTAATTTTGCAGTTGATTTTGGCATTCCTCGTTGCACTTTGGAGGACTTGAAAGGTGGTGACCCTCCTTATAATGCACAAGTTCTGAGGAATGTCCTTGCGGGTGAGAAAGGAGCAATTGCTGATGCTCTTGTGAGTGTCATCCTCCAGTAACACTCTTTCAATTCAACATTTGATTTTCGTTCTGTCAACAGAAGCAATTGACTTTGACTCTTTTTCTCTATGTTTCTTCCTCCATTGTGCAAACAAAGACTCTAAGACAAGAGTGATGATATTCTCCTTGAATTCTTTTTTGCCTATATTTATTTATGGTTTCAATCATATTGTTTGCCTTGCAGATTCTTAATGCTGCAGCCGCACTGTTGGTAAATGGATCGGTAGGCAACCTTGGTGAAGGAGCAGATCTTGCCCGCGAGACACATCGATCTGGAAAGGCGATGAAAACACTTTCTTCTTGGATACAAATCTCCAAAGCAAGTGAAAACATACCCACATTTTGTTTGACAATCATTTTATTATCTGAACTAATAAATACCTGTTTTGTTAACTTTTTATTTCGTGTCGTTGCAGGATATCAGAAAAATGCCCATGGCAGAAGTTTAGAGTGAATGATACGAGATATATGGACCGTGGTTTTACAGAATCGAGTTTATCTCTTTGCTTATGTTCTTGGCCTAAATTGGGTTGGTTAATGATGATCGGAAAATTATTTGCTGATTTGTTAATATTATATTTATGGGATCCGTGAGCCAAAGAATAAGGAATTATTTTATGTTTTTTATTAATAAAAAAGATGAGAAAGCGATATGAACTCCAGAACCTGGTCTTTCACTACTCCAAGAGCTCATAGATCTAAGAGTTGCTAAACATGTTGTATCTGGTTATATGCTATATGTTTTAGCTGTATGCATCTGTAGCCTTCGTGATGTTGCTGTGCGTCTGAATTATGCTCTGTTAGTTGAATAAAGCTCTGTTTCTCAAAAAGAAAAGAGCTGCTAAACATATGCAACGCATGATTTATTTTGGGTTTTTTGTTTTCATGATCGAATTTAGTCCACACGAAGAAAAAACCTTTTATTCGTTGTTGTAACATAATATGAACATATTGAGTTTTGCCCTTATATCATGTTACTCTCTCAATATACACAACATATTCTTAGCGTTTGCCATCACGAGACATTAAGTACTTATTTCCAAATTCAGTGCACACCGATAAATATGTGATCAGAAACATATGAATTTGCCCATATTCATAATGTAGAGGTTTTAATTGATGATCTAGACAAATGGGTGGGGTGCATACAAAAGATTGTAAGAACCGAGTAGGCTTCACAGCTATAGGACTCCTCACCTCATGCCTTCCATCACTCCATGTGAGGCTCCCAAAGTGGTACTCGTGTGATTTCAGAAGAAGCTCACACTGGACGATTGCACCTTCACGGACGAGTTGAACACCAAAATGTTTGGCATGACAGACACCTTTACTCCTCGTGGAGCACTACAGAAGCATGGTAGGATTGACAGGCCAACATTAGTGACCACCCTCGATACTGTGATTATTCCATGGAGGCTAGGAATGCTTATGGCAGGAAGATTCACGTCTAGCTTGGAAGGCCTCTTTTGTTGGGCATACAACAGGTTTCGAGGTTAGCCTTTTGAGAGCTGGCTATTTGTATCCCAAGGTGCACAAGTTTTTTATGTACTCAGACCACTATTGCACGAATCGGCAGCATGCCGATTTGATTTTGGGGCTAAATCGATCGGCCGAATCGGCGCCCAACTCGGCTGATTTACCCCGATTTTGGCTGAGTTAACTCCGATTCTGAATCGGGGTAAATCAGGAAGAATCGGTTTTTTAGCTAAATTACTAAAATACCTTTGGTATGATTTTTATTAAATTATTTAAGCATGGGTAAAATTAGAATTTTGATTTTAAAAACCTAACGTTAACCCGCTCCGATTTTCCGCCGCCACGCGTCCGCCCTCCACCGCCGCATTTCCGCCCTCCGCCGTGCGTCCCCGACTCCGGCCTCGCCTCCGACCGGGCCGCCGACCTTGCCTCCGCCCTCGCAACGTCGCCGCCGACGTGTGGTCGGACCGAATCAGCCCTGTGAACGAGAGAGCGCCGCCATCCGTGCCTCCGACCGGGCTGCTAACGTCGCCTCCGCCCTCGCAACCTCACCTCTGACGTGTGGCTGGCCGACAGCGCAGTGGCCGTGAGACTTGCCGCCGAATCGAGCCGCCGACCGATTCGTGTAAAGTTGGATTTTTTTAAATTAAATCTGCAAATTATTGGCTATGCTTCACAATTTTTTTCATTGCTAATTTGTGATTCATGATCAAATTTATACATCAAATTTTATGATATGTGTTGTGCAAATGTGTATGTGCTGTGCAAAATCGTACGTCAAATTTTTTACAAATTGCTATGTGATGTGCAAATTCGTATGTCAAAATTTTTTGTGCAAAATTGTGTATGTGTTGTGCAAAATCGTAGGTAAAATTTTTTACAAATTGCTATGTGATGTGCAAATTCGTATGTTAAATTTTTTGTGCAAAATTGTGTATATGCTGTGCAAATTCGTAGGCTTTGATTTATGGTTCACTTTTCATTTCGAGGATTGTAGGCTCTGTGTGAGTGTTTTTATATTACAGATCTCATACCAGATAAGACGCAAGGGAAGATGGATTTTGGATGGGAATATGGTAGACCAGTTGATGCATCTAAGAAGCAAGTCATCTGTAACTTTTGCAAAAAAACTATTTGGTGATAATGATTCAGGCTCCGAAGATGCTTCAGATGATGAATTAGATGATTTAGTAATAATCACTCTATAAAATTGTGCTAAACATTTAGTTTTTGGACTTGTATTAATATCTTGTTGTTATTATTTGATACATCACAAATGATGATATAGCAAACGTTATACTTATGACATTGAGGTATTATGATGATAAATTGTGATGCTCTTTTATACTTGTATTAAATTATAAATTTGTGTATTTATGTGTTAAAATTATATAATTATGTATTTCAAGTATTTATGTTATGAGTTGTTAAATTTTTGTATATGACCAATTTGGACCGATTCAACTGAACCGATTCCTAGCTCGATTTAGACCGATTCTGATTCCGATTCTGACTCCCTCGAAAACCGATTCCGATTCCGATTCCAATTTATGCAACCATGCTTCCTCCCACATCAGCCCCCAACTACATCGTTAACCATCCGTAACGATGTTTTTACAGGACACAGTTGTCGCCACTGTACAGGCACAGGCACAAGTGCATCATCTCTCTAATAATTATTCAAATACTGGTCGACCATATTGTATGGTGTCTTCGTTTTCTTTTTCCAACGAAGGATAATGTCTTCTTCTTTAGCAGGTGGGAGCATAATTCATATGGAGTAATGTTCTTTCGTTTTGTCCTCCATCAGCGAGAGTTTGCCAAATATTTTTTGGGCATTGGTGACATGATCTTGGCTATTGTAGCTATGACATAAATGACACCATGTAGTCTTTTGTCTTTCAAGTTGTTCAGCGCTTTGGGCCCCGGGCCCCTAAAAGGGACTTTAAACACCCAAAAAAACTTGCAAAAAGTGTTACAGATTTCTCTTAATCCAAAAGCTAGTTCAAAGAATAAGGCTTTCCTTTTAACCTATATACAAGTCCACCGACAACCTCTACGATCGATACGGGACAAATCAACAACAATCGGCGTGGACAAACCGACTCAAACTTGACTCTGATACCACTTGTTGGGCCCTTTCGGCTCCCACCTAAGCTCCGAAATTACTGTCGGGCCCTTCGGACCAAAAAGACTTTAAACAACAAAAAAAACTCGCAATAATTGTCACAGGCCTCTCTTAATCAAAAAGCGAGTTCAAGGAATAAAATTTTCCCATTAGCTATATATAGTCTCCAACAACCTCTACGACCGATGTGGGACAAACCCAACATAAGTTTCAACTTTGTTCTTACTTCTCAACTCTTCATTTGTGACACTTGTTTAATGTTATGTAATTATACGTGCTCGGAAAAAATCAGTGAAATAATGTGACAATTTAGCGGTGTTGATATGTAGTTTGATTGAGCCAAAAAATTTGCTTGATCTTGTTCAGCTCGATTTGAATTTCGCCTTTGAGCCCGAAACAAGTGAGCGCGAGCAAACATCTTTGCATGTATAGCCTTTTATGTAAAGTGTTAGAAAATTAATGAACAAAATTAGAACATAATGATGATTTTGTTATGACAATATATGATTGGACTAAAGTTTTAAATATCGGGCCATCACATCAGAGGGTTCAATTGGATTTAAGGTATGTTCATCTCCAACAGCACGACAACACAACGTATACGGTATTTTCCTTTATGTTCGTCGTAATACAAACCTATTAACTTCATCTCAAAATCGAAGGAAAAATAGTTTGAACACAAATATTCTCAACTCGGTTTTTGATCGTTTTTGATAATAGTCTCAATACTTCTTGACACAAATTTCGCCCCAAATATTCTATATGTGGAGGTCTTTCATGGAGCCTTTCTTGTTGAATGCCAGAATCTGTTCTTCCTCAATTATGAAGTGCCACTATGGCTAATTCTGATTATTCAATATTAGCATGCTATCTTGGAAAAATAAATTATCTTGCTATATATCAGACATGTCATTTTTATTTAGACATCATATATAGATTTCAGGTAAGCAACAAATGTTATTTTAGGTGACAAATGATTTAGCTTTTTAACTATCTTCAGATCAGTGGGGCACTGATTTGAAGCCTTGAATTCGCCTAAATTATTTGTGGACTTCATGTTCTAAACCATAATTTCTTAGGAGCAGTGATCGTTAATCATTAATGCAGAGGGGTTCCTGTTGTTCTGGGCAAGTTTATCAGGGAGATTTGTCCCTGGTTAATTTGCCACGGCCAAGCCGTGACAAAGTGAATGAGATAGAAGAATATAATTAACTTGTAAAATAGTAGCTACCATAACTTCAAATCAAGAGACTATGGAACACAAACACGGATCTATATACAAAACAGTAAACATTAGTACCACAAATGATCAACACTGCTAGTTTCAGAAATTTTTACAGGCTCGTCAGCACACATCAAAAATAGAGTAATTTCTCGAGCAAAACCGTCTTCACAGCCATGTTTGTTAGGTCCTGTACATTTGCACAACTACCTTTGCCATTCTATTAACATGAACAGACACACACCCAATGTGGCCCCCAAAATATCCGATATCAAGAAAAAACGAATTCGTTTGCTCTCCTTGTGAGGATTCCATTGCTGCTGCGTCTGCAACAAGAGGTATGAAACCATCAACACGAAAACTTATTGCAGCGGCATTTAGCACTAGTACAATGCACACTCTTCTAATTCGTTTTGAAAGCTTGCACCCGTTAACAGTTGTTGCAGAGAACTAACTGTAGCATATGAAATTTTGGGGAAACCAGTCTAATAGTTCTGAAAAAACTCTTTTGTTTTGCCTATAAACGCTCATATGATAATCTGACTTAAGAAATCATAATCTATTTCTTCAACTAACATACAAAGACAAAGACACTTATTCCACACACACAAAAACTCATAAAAATAGTATCACCATATTCCACTATAAAGTACGGAGTCCTTTAGATGCTCCTTTAACATCACATATCAGAACATCAAGTATGGTCAACAACTTAAGCACGCCCATGTTCCTAAACAAAATCCACCGTTTAGCTCTAATGCTTATATGCGATGTGATATAAGCTAACCTGAGATGATATGACCTATCTCCTAGACTCATATGCAAAACAAAAAGGTTTATTTCACACCTATGTTGCGTCGAATTTCATCAAATAACTATCACCATACTGCTTTATACAAGTAGACAGTCATCTAGATGCTCCTCGTTTTAACAACAAACTTTTGGAGAATCAACTATATTATATCAACGATTTTAAAGTCTTCATGTTTCCTAACAAAACAGATACATTGCAACAAAAACACAGAGACATAACAATGCTGTTTTGATCAAGCATCTTCTCCAAACATATGCTGAATCAGACAAACACAACAAAAAAAATGAGCCTGACCTCATTGGCCACATCTTCATTCTATGCATCCGGAGGAACCACCTCAACTTAACCTTTCTCCGACTGAACGTCCAGCTGCCGGACGTTCAGCCTATTGAAGCCCTTCATATGCCGCCCATGATCAGAGTCCTTCTCCTTGATCTTTCTCAGTTTCTTCAGAATGATATGAGCCGCCATGTCAATGCTCCCAAACATCATCTCTGCTGGCTTCCTCCACCTGAAGCACCCCATGCTTCTTCGTGAACAGAGTCACCTACACCAAACAAGGCAGGGCCTTCAACCAAGCTCAAAGCCTCAAACAGCACACACTAAAATGAAAAAAAAAGCAATCTTTGAGGTACCTCGCATCGACGAAGCTTCAGCCCTCTCGTACCCACCTCCCTGCCACCGCGAGAAAGCCCGAACATACACCTCCCCACCATTTGGCTGTGCTTCAGAATCGCTTTCCGACCTTGTCTTCAATGCGCTTCTTCACCGCCTCCGTGAGCTGCAGCCAACAAGCACTTGCCAGCCATCACACCGAGCACCAACATCGTTCAAAAACAGCAAAGATCGAGTCTTTATCCCGCGTGTGTTCTTCCTGCTATTTTTTCTTTTTGATAATGAAAAATTTTGGGAGCTTGTTGGAGACAGAAGTAGATGGTGTGTATGTAAGTGTCAGAAAGCACGTTAATGCATGAACAGAATTATATATTGATAAATTTCTGGTGTGGATGTTATATGGAGATAAGTTACTTCTGTTAACGGTGAAAGTAAATTTAAAGAGCAAACAACAACAAAAAACGATTTTTAATTTAAGATAAAATTTGTTCAAAAGTTGAATTTCCCTTAACATGAAATTAATCTCCCGCTTTTTCATCACTTCTATTATTTTGCCTAAATTTCTACCTACCCGGTAATAATTGATTAATCAACAAAATAATGTATTAAGATTTGATCTTACAATCAATTGCATACCGTATTGTTGTATCTCCTGACCATAACGATATGTTAAAAGACTTGTCATATGATGAATTATCAATGAGTAATCTAATTAATTTCCCCTTAAATCTAATTAAACCTCATGATCTAAAGAATAAGCGATCAATCTACTCTTAGCATTAAGAAGATAATAATTTCAAACAATCCGATTGAATAAAAGAATAAGAAGGTTAAAATAAATTCAATTAAACCATATTAAGTTCTATTTCTTCTTTAAGAGGCGAGAATAAAGGACTACTCCATAATAAAAGTAAAGAAATGAACTTATATTATAAAAAAACACTAAAAATTACAACAACTAGAATTACTTAATTCACTAAACTTTTAAGCCAAAAGTTGAGATATCTCAAGCAACAAATGACTACCCCTTTATACATAAGAGATGGGATAGTCATTTGATGCATTAATTCAAGAGAGGTGCTCACGCAGAAGCTTTAAGAAAGGCACCCCAAAACCATCAACATTCTTTCTTTTTAAGCTTTGTGAACTCCTTGTAGTAACCGATTGGGTCGGGGTTAAGTGCTATGACCTTTCAATTCCTAAGCATAATTTGTTTCATCTTTTTTTATATTAAAACTCAAAATTAAACATATTTAGTAAAATATTAATTAACTAAAAAAATAAAATAAACTATCACCTAATTAATAATATTTATCACCGGGATGCACAAAATCACGTTAAGAACATGGGTAAATATTATATATTTTAAACACTTAACAACGGTTGGAAGTTCTAAACATGAAACAGAGACCGTCAACATGATGGCAAGTATTTTTTTACATCTTCAGATTGAAAATTTTATGTTCGATTTTGACATATTGATAGGAATATGACAATTAAACATTCATCCCTTTAAATGGGGTTACTATATCATGCATATATATATGATAAGCATTATACGACAATATCCGAGCTTAGTTGATACAGTTGTGTGTATTAATGTTGTTTAATGTTAAGAGTTCTAAACAAGATTAAAGAGTTCTAAGCCAAACATCAATTTTCTAAGACCTGACAAGAAAATAATGACCCTGAGCAAATGCAAATGGTAGTGTTCAATTTCTTCAGCCCTTGCTTGATAGGAAAACTTCTCAAAAGAGACAACTACTTGAACCTGCCGATTGCATTTGCTCCAAGTCATTATTTTCTTGTCGAATTTAGGAAATTGATGTTTGTTTAGAACTCTTCAATCTTGTTTAAGAACTCTTAACGATAAACAACGATAATACCCCAACTATGTGCTAGCTCTGGATATTATGTGTGCTGTGTTTTCCTTAAAAA
>JAURVB010006119.1:0-13847 GCA_033002965.1 Piper betle | reverse complement strand
AGATTGTAGAGACGGATGCATCAGACATAGGATATGGGGGAATATTAAAACAAAATATTAATAATAAATCGTTTATTATTAGATTTCATTCAGGCTTATGGAATGAAACTCAATCTAAGTATTCTACTATTAAGAAAGACATGCTTAGTATTGTTAATTATGTTTTAAAGTTTCAAGATGATCTTTTAAATGCCAAATTTCTATTAAGAATTGATTGTACTGCAAGCAAAATTTATTCTAGAAAAAGATGTTCAGAACCTTGCTTCTAAACATATTTTTGCTAGATGGTAAGCTTTATTTGCTATATTTGATTTTGATATTGAATATATCCCTGGTTTGATTAACTCTTTACCAGACTTTCTTACTCGTGAATTTCTGCAGGGAATATGGACAAGAGAAAGGGAAAGATGCCCAATAGTAGTTCTCAAGCACCTAGACACTTCCCTCCGTTTTACAGAAATTACCCGAGATTCCCAAATGAGAATACTTATTCTGAAAAAGCCTCCTATAAGAATCTAAGTCCTTATATCTCATAAAATCCTCCTTTATATATTTGCTATGTTGAATACCCTCCTGATATTTTGGAACAGCTAGATCCTAATGAGATTGCATTGAAATATTTTCCATTATACTCTCATTTTTCAGTAGTCTCTGGGAAAACTAGATTTTTCTATGAATTAGTATTACAGGATATGCTTTCTTGCCAGATTACTCATAGATATCCTGGAACTAATTCTATTCTTACATATCCAGATTCTTACGAAATAAAAATTGCTTATAGTAAACTGATCATACACAAAGTAGTGCATATGGAAGAGTATGGACATCCAAACACTCTTAGAAGATTTAGTAATGTGAAACCTCCTCTAGGTTTATTTCCTAATGAATATAACTATTGGGACTATGTTGATGCATTTGATAAAGTTCTTTTATATAGAAACCCTCAGAGTCAGCACTCTTGGTTTATTCGAATTGATTTACTCTAAACCATGTAAAGTTCCAGTATGGTTTTACCAATGGATGTTTGATTATGGTCCAGAAATTGAGTATCTCCCTAGATATTATAAGATGCAATATGAAAAATTTTCTCAGTTGGTCCATAAGTCCTACAAGAATGCTTTCTTTTACTTTGTCAGATATTACAGTATTCCTTGGATTCTATCTTGGGCTTATTGTTTTCAAACCGTTGAAGACAATGGAATATTGGTATCCTCACTGGCTCACAAAGTCTATATAAGATGGTGGGATAAATTTAATCATTTAATATGCTTTGCCTAACCAAGCTGAATTGTTTCCACAGGAGCCAGTTCCTCCCTTGCCTGGGTCAATCTACTCCAGTGCCTCCACTAGCACTACCCCTTACATTTATGCTTGGGTTTTGCAGGTACAAATGGATCATCCTGATCTTCCCTATAATGAAGCAGTGAGATTAGCATATCTGTTAAATTCTTATGGAATGACACCTCAGATGAGAGGCACTTCCTGAACTTGTTCCCGTATCATCTAATGTTATTGCTGAGATGGTGACAAAATTAAATGAAGATCCAATTCTATTACAAGATGCACAATCACCATGGAGTACTAAAGACTTACAATGTACTCTCTGTGGCAACATTGGTCATACTATCATAGTTTATACTGAGTTAATCTTTTCGAATGATGGTCCTAAGTATTTTGTTGCGACTAATTTGGTCATATTGCTTGTTAGGCGTCCACTCATTGATTGGTCTCCTTCTCCACAAAAATCTTTTGTTATGATGGCTAATTCTCGGCAATCTTCTTCTAAAACGTATATCTAGAGTCTGCTTTTTCACCTTAGAAATCTAAAAAATTTCCGGGTAAATCATCTGGTCCCACTAGTCCCACTTGGTGTACGTCAGCTAGGCCCTCTAAGGTGGAGCCCACTCTATAACTGAATTTGAAAATCAGTTGTTTGATATTATCATATTAGTAAATTGAAAAAAATTTCCTATGTCTTGTTTGAAGCTTGATCTAAATAATAAGTGTTTGTACGAAGTTTTATAACTTGTATGTATATAGACCAGATACTAATACGTGTAAATATTTGAATATGTAATTACATACATACCGCATTGGTATGCTTGTATGTATATATGTTTGTATTTTGTAAACTATATTTTGGTGGTATTTGTACTGAGAGATATTATAGTGAGATTTTGCCAAGGTGAAAATAAAATTAGAAATTTTACCAGTAGTAATAAAAGATTGTCACAAGGTATGTTTATGTTATCTTTTATTATGAACTAGTCATTTGAACCTATATGTTCTAAATTGATATACAAAAATTTTCAATAAAAATAAGGTTTTTAATATTCTCTCAAAAGTATATTTTCCGAAAGGGATATAAACTCCTTTGAAAAAAGGATAAATGTTTTAATTTATTATTTTACTTGTTTATTTACTGTTGTTGTTAATACCCTGTTAAGTTATAATATTATTTTTTATTAATGTTTATTATGTTACTTTGTGATTAAATAAGTTGTTTAATTTAAATAGCTCTGTTATTCTATTAACTTTTGAAAATCATTTGAGATCTCGCGCGTAGTGGTGTATATATATATATATGAGCATGCATTTACTGTGCTCAAGCACAGGCAAGCTGCCTGTGCTTGAGCCATCCAACCGTTGGATTGCAATCCAACGGTTGGATGAAAAAGCGCCGCCGCAGCACCGCGTCGCCGCCGCGCGCCGACGCGTCGCCGCCACCCCGGCCGACGCGACCCCCTGCCCGCCCGTCGCCGCCCCCGGCCGACGGGGCGGCGACCCCCTCCCCCCCACCACCGGCGGCGAGGCGGCGGATCTAGCCGCCCCGCTCTTCCCCTGCCGGCTCGCCGCCCCGCCACCCCGCCGTGCCCCCGCCCGCCACCCTGCCCCGTCCCCTGCCCGCCACCCCGTCGCCGTCCCCCGCCTGCCACCCCGCCGCGCCCCGCCCGCCACCCTGCCCCGTCCCCCGCCCACCACCCCGCTGCGCCACGCCCCCCGCCCCCGTCCCCCGTCCCCGCCCGCCACCCCGCCGCGCCGCGCCCCCCTCGGCCGCCTGCCCGCGCCCCACCTCGGCCCCCGCCTGCCACCCCGCCTCGGCCCCCGCCGCCCCCCGCCGCGCCGCCCCCTCGGCCCCCGCCCGCCACCCCGCCGCGCCGCGCCCCTCGCGTGGCGACCCGCGACCACGCGGCCGCCGCCCCCGGACCACCCCCGTCCCCTGTCGCCGCCGCCCCCCTGGCCGTCGCCGTTGCCGGCCGCCCCCTCCGCCGTCGCTGCTGCGGCGGCGCCGGCGGCCACCCCTTGCCTGTGTTGTTTTTTGATCTTGGCCGTTGGATGCTAATCCAACGGCCAAGATCAAACTTGAGCACAGGCAAGCTGCCTGTGCTCAAGCACATGAAGTTTTATTTTACATATATATATATATATATATATATATATATATATATATATATACCTAACAAGGAACTATAAACTATGAATGGTCGCCTTAAAAGAAATCTTTCTACATTAACATCTTGCAAGAGCCTCAACAGAAAACACCAGCTTGGACCTTCTCGACAATCAAATGTTGTGTAGGGACTCCTCCCACTGCATATCTAATAGCATTTACAATAGCGTTGAAAGATGCATCTGGATAAGGAAGCAATTTGCTGATGAAAACATTCCGGCAGGAAACATCATCCTTCTTCACTTCATCAAAAAATTTTGCAAATTGGAAACCACCATCAGAAGAAGATCCAACCTGGAGTTGCTTGGGAGACCCTCAAAGGACTCAATGGACGCACTAGGCAACACAGAACCACTAATAAGGGATTGAATATGATAATAAGGAAAATGATAAGAAGGAGCAGGTCTAGAAAGATTGACTCTTACAGGTTAAAAGTAAAGATGAAGCAAGCTGAAAGAAGGAGAAACAGGTGCCATTCGCCTTGGTGTGTGTTCCAGTGTCCTCAACTGTTATGACTTATTGAGATGTGATTATATCCTTTTTTAGTTATATATATTCATTACAGGCTATTGTTGATGGCCCTTTCACAACCATACAAGACAAACTCCATCGGATTTTTTTCGTAGATTATATACTTGCAGTGTCGTGTTAATGTCATGTCATTGCACGCCAGCCTTATTAAGGTGTTGCACCCATCTTGTCTCGTTGCTGCTTACGCATCTTATCTCCTTGCTGCTTGTGGGAGTTCTTCCGTCCAGCTTATTGTGTGTAGAAACTATAATATATTAGTAAAATGATCTTCAATAATTTCAAATATAACAAATAAACTATGTGGGGTTGTGCAGCATTATGATATTAGCATGTAAACTTAGCCAACTACTATAAGTGCTGTATTTACATTAATAAAATGAGAGAGATACCCATGGGGATGTTAGCATCCCCATACATTGGTCTTTCTTGGGGAGGATCCAAAAATTTTCTTCCAATAACTGGTCCGCGCTACATTTTAAGGGGCATTGTAATTAAAACACGACTTAATACAATCATTGTGCGGCCTACAACCGGTTATCATCTTTTGAGAGAAAAAAGAAAAAACAGAAGAATCTACAAGCAAGAAAGACTTTTAGAGTATGGTTTTGTTTAGTATTATCCATGATTTGATATGTAAATTTAATAATTAATATATGCATATCCTGATTTCTATCGAGGTGACGCTTGCCAGAGCAATAAAATACTAATAATGTCGGTGGGCCAAATACGTCGACTTTCCAAGTCCCTAGAGTGAAAGGGATGGCCTCTTCCACCTTGCTTTTAGGTCATTTTTGGTTCTTCTACTTAGTTCAAATGTAGTTTATAGTTTAGTCATTCCCATAAGTGTGAAATTGTGGAAGGGGACAATTAATTTGTTTCAGAGTGAAAATAGGGAAATAATGCGACTTTTTGTGGTGTTGAATGAACTGAACCGTTCATAATCTAATCTCGGCAATCTCAATTATCTCACTCTTTAAGACGGGAAAAAATTCCCATCGTTTATAAGAAAAAGTAAAATCATTCAAAATTAAAAGAATGGCTGGTGACTCCTCTCCTAAGAGATAACCATTGGCACGCCAACATCCCCATACATTGATCTCTCTTGGGGGAGGATCCAAAAAATTTTTTCCAATAATCGGTTCACGCTACATTTTAAGGGGCACTGTACTAAAAATACGATTTAATACAATCATTGTGTGACTTGCAACTGGTTATCATCTTTTGAGGGGAAAAAATAGAAGAATCTACAAGCAAGAAAGACTTTTAGAGGATAGTTTTGTTTAGTATTATCCATGTTTTGATATGTAAATTTAATAATTAAAATATGCATATCCTGAGTTTTATTGAGGTGATGCTTACCAGAGCAATAATAATACTAATAATGTCGGTAGGCCAAATACATCGACTTCCCAAGTCCCTCGAGTGAAAGAGATAGCCTCTTCCACCCTACTCTTAGGTCATTTTTTGCTCTTCTACTTGGCTCAAATTGAGTTTATAACTTAGTCATTCCCATAGGTGTGAAATTGTAGAAGGGGAACGACTAATCTGTTTCAGAGAGGAAATAGGGAAGTAACGCAGCTTAGTTTTGTGGTTGTGAATGAACTAAACTGTCCAGAATCTAATTCAGGCAATCTTGATTATCTTATTCTTTAAGATAGGAAAAAATTTCCACCGTTTATAAGAAAAAGTATAATCATTCAAAATTAAAAGAATGGGTGGTGGCTCCTCTCCTAAAAGACACCCATGGGGACGCCAACATTCCAATACATTGATCGCTCTTTGGGGAGGATCCAAAATTTTTTCTTCCAATAACTAGTTCGCGCTACATTTTAAGGGGCACTGTAGTAAAAATACGATTTAATACAATCATTGTGTGACCTACAACTAGTTATCCTCTTTTGAGAGAAAAAAGAAAAAAGAGAAGAATCTACAAGCAAGGAAGACCTTCAGAGGATAATTTTGTTTAGTATTATCCATGATTTGATATATAAATTTAATAATTAAAATATTCATATCCTGATTTTTATTGAGGTGACGCTTGCAATAGTAATAATAATACTTTTAATGTCAGTGGGCCTCTTCCACCTTGCTCTTAGGTCATTTTTTATTTTTATACTTGGCTCAAATGTAATTTATAGCTTAGTCATCCCATAGGTGTGAAATTGTGGAAGGGGGATAACTAATTTGTTTCAGAGCGAAAATAGGGAAATAACACATCTTATTTTTGTGGTTGTGAATGAAATGAACCGTGAGGAATCTAATAAAGGCAATCTCAATTATCTCCATGCTTAAGATGGGAAAAATTTGCCACAACTTTTAAAAAGTATAATCATTCAAAAAAGTATAATCTACAAGCAAGGAAGACCTTTAGAGGATAGTTTTGTTTAGTATTTTATCCATAATTTGATATGTAAATTTAATAATTAAAATATGCATATCCTGATATCTATTGAGGTGATGTTTGCCGTAGTAATAATAATACTTTTAAGGTGATGTTTGCCGTAGTAATAATAATACTTTTAATGTCAGTGGGCCAAATACGTCGACTTTCCACGTCCCTAGAGTGAATGGTATGGCTTCTTCCACCTTGCTCTTAGGTCATTTTTTATTTTTCTACTTGGCTCAAATGTAATTTATAGCTTAGTCATTCCCATAGGTGTGAAATTATGGAAGGGGGACAACTAATTTGTTTCAGAATGAAAATAGGGAAAGAACATGACTTATTTTTGTGGTTGTGAATGAACTGAACCATGTGGAATCTAATCGATGCATTCTCAATTATCTCAATGTTTAAGATGGGAAAAAAATTACCACTGCTTAAAAAAAAGTATAATCATTCAAAAAAGTATAAACTACAAGCAAGGAAGACCTTTAGAGGATAGTTTTGTTTAGTATTATCCATGATTTGATATGTAAATTTAATAACTAAAATATGCATATCATGATTTTTATTGAGGTGACGCTTGCCATAGTAATAATAATATTTCTAATGTCAATGGGCCAAATACGTCGACTTTCCAAGTCCCTGGAGTGAATGGGATGGCCTCTTCCACCTTGCTATTAGGTCATTTTTTGTTTTTATACTGAGCTCAAATGTAATTTATAGCTTAGTCATTCCCATAGGTGTGAAATTGTGGAAGGGGGATAACTAATTTGTTTCAGAGCGAAAATAGGGAAATAACACAACTTATTTTTGTGGTTGTGAATGAGCTGAACCATGTGGAATCTAATGAGGCAATCTCAATTATCTCAATGTTTAATATGGTAAAAAAATGGCCACCGCTTATAAAAAAATATATAATCATTTAAAATTAAAAGAATGGATGATGTCTCCTCCCCTAAGTGACGCCCATACATTGATCTCTCTTAAGGGAAGATCCAAAATTTTTCTTCTGGTAAATTTAATAATTTGTCTCGATAGTCTTCAGATCTATTATATATATTTCTCTTCTGTTTGGTTGGACGTATTTTACTGAGGTAGTCCCGTAATGTACCATTCTAGAAGAATAAAACTATTTTACTTCAGAAAAAAAGGTCAAAAAGCATAGATGGGTTAACAAAAATCATCCGTTACTCAATTGATACATCACATATTCGTCACTCACTCAGTGGCTGGTCCATCAATATGACAATATCTAACTTTTTTCTATTTATTTATTAATTTATTTAATTTTTCTACCTACCCAAATAACACAGAGGAAAGGAGGTGCACATATTAAGTATATATCTGTATATAAGCCCTAAGTCCTCCTCCCACTTGATCTCTACCATCCACTCCATCACAATTAGCACAAGAACTGGCGTCCGCCATGGACAACACTGCGTTAGTAGGAGCCTACAATGCCATTCTGAGCTCGAGCGTCGCCTCCAAGCACCTCTCCCATGCCTCCCCCAACATAGGTGCTGACAATGGCCCCGACCCACCAAACCTCCCCTTCAAGATCTTCGTCGGCTACGACCACCGCGAAGACATAGCCTACAGAGTGTGCTGCCACTCCATCCTCAAGAGGGCCTCCATCCCGGTCCAAATCCACCCCATCAAGCAGTCGGAGCTGCGCGCCAATGGCGTCTACTGGAGGGAGAGAGGCGCCACCGAGAGCACCGACTTCTCCTTCACTCGCTTCCTCACCCCTTACCTCGCCGGCTTCCATGGCTGGGCAATGTTCATCGACTGCGACTTCCTTTACACTGCCGACGTAAAGGAGCTCACCCAGCTCATTGACGTCAGGTACGTATATTATCTAATATTTTAGATGATTAATGGCCTACTTTGTGAAAGCTCAAGTGGACGAACCAAAAGCCCCAACGGGCATGCCTTCTTGTTGGTTCACGAGACCCTCTCTGAGCAAGATGTAAGAGAACCTGAGCAATGGTTTCCATTTTTCTGCCAACGCAGAGGTCTCGAGCCGAGATTTGGACAATAATAGCCACTAATGCGTTGGAATTGCTTCTTTTTAATAATATCGAAAATTTTGGATTATCTTTTAAAATTTTTATAAAATTTTTAAAAAACCAACAAAAACCATTTTTCATAGTAAGCACGAGGCATTTAATTTAATCTTTGAAACAATGTAATTATTTTAATAAAAGTAATAAATTTGATAAATGCTTTGGATAGGTTCGCAATCATGTGTGTGCACCATGACTACACCCCCAAGGAGACGACCAAGATGGATGGGGTGGTGCAGACGGTGTACCCAAGAAAGAACTGGTCTTCCATGGTACTGTACAACTGCGCCCACCCTAAGAACAAAGTACTCACCCCGGAGCTGGTGAGCACTCAGACTGGTGCATTCCTCCACCGATTCATGTGGCTTGAGGACCATGAGATCGGTAGCATCCCCTTTAGTTGGAATTTCTTGGTGGGTCACAATGTGGTGGATCGGAAGGATCCCGCCACCTTCCCCAAGGCCATCCATTACACCTCTGGGGGCCCCTGGTTTGAGGATTACAAGAACTGCGAGTTTGCAGATGTTTGGGTGAATGAGATGGAAGAGTACGCAAAGGAGTTAACAGAAGAATATCAGAATGTTTGATTGGAGGAGCCACAAATATTGTTGCATATGATCGTGGTGTATTAAACTTTGTGTTTGATGCCCATTCATAAGGCATATCCGTGTGCAGTTTGCTTCAACTTCTTATCATATTGGCATTTTTCTTTTCCAAACATAATATTCATATCGTTGCATTTGATCGTGGTGTATTAAACTTTGTGTTTGATGCCCATTCATGAGGCACATCCGTGTGCAGTTTGCTTCAACTTCTTATCATATTGGCATTTTTCTTTTCCAAGCATCATATTCGCAGTTTTATTGTGTAAAGTTCACATTTGAGAGGATTTATGTTGCCTTATGTTGACAAATGGTGTGTATACCTTTAATGGTGAAGGTAAAGAATGGGGGAACTATAGACTCGCAGCTGTTGCAGTATCCCTCCACATCATTGTCTTCCTTTTCTTTTGCTGTCCTATGAAGAAATTATTTTATGGTTTATGTAGGAAGAGTCGGTCACCAAATAGCCGCCACATAAACTGCCGGGCAAATATTCTGCCATTTTCTACGAGGGCCTAACAAAATCCAAGAATTCCTCGTGATGACCACTGCAACAGGTGTAGGCCAATTTTAACCTGAGCATGACCATCAAAGACAAGAAGAATGAAGCAATAAAAAAGAAAAGAGGATAGCACACAATTTTCTCTTCATTGAACTAAACCTAGCAGGAATACACATCGTCCATATCAAGCAAAGTCTATAGGATATTGGGAACTTGTGATGCTAGCTTCACCTGCAATTCTTTGATCGTCGAGTGAAGCTCAGACTGCTGGTGCTTGTAAGTCAGTAGAAGAAACTCTTCCCTGCAATTACATCCTTCAGCTCGACCACTTCTTTCTTTAAAACCTCATACCTATCTAATGACCTCCCTAGTTCTATCATCATCAACAAACTGACGCTCTAAATTACTGTCCAAGTCATGAAATCCATTAACATGATTATGTTTAATAGGTTTTCCGAGGTTTGGCCTTTCAGTTGGCTTTGTTTCAGCAACACAGTGGTCTGCTATCACCTTCCTCAATCTCTGAATCTCCATTGCAGAATCAAAAAGTTCCCGATTTGCAGAATCAAACTGAGATTGCAACTGTGCACATTTTGATATTTGAGCCCTAAGAGAATTTTGAAGCTCAGTAATTTGAGCCTGCATTTCCAAAATCATTTCATCCCTTCTTTTCAGCTGGTGGCGAAGCTTTTGTAACACTTCTTTTTTGCTAAAAACATCAGAGCCACATTCTGAAACACAAGGAGAATCTAAGCTGTTTGAGTAAAATGGCTTCCGAGGAAGTTCCAGGCTCTCAGGGAATGATGTCCACACCAGACCATTTTCTCTCGTAGCTTCTGTTCCTGGAATAGTTGCTAAGGTAGTGACAAGTCCAGCTCTTTTGATGCTGGACTGTGAAGGGGTTGCTTCATCTCCACTGTTGTACCTTCAGATATTTCTCCTAAACAATTGAATTTCAAACTTAGCATTTATGACTGCATAACCGCTCTCCTCATACTTAAGGTTTAGATAAGCTTTGTGAGAACAGCCCTTAAGGAATACTGGTAAAGCTTTTAAATCTATGTTTTCGATAATTTGTCCTGGCAAGGTTTTTGACAATACCAGAGAAACAGCGACAGAATCCATCTTCACTCTGCTCAAAACTATACATACTAGAATGCGGACGGTCACTTCCAGACCTTCCCTTACGATTAAAGTTGATATTTCCTGAAAAAATAGACATGCAGATTTCCAATTTATGTCTGTAAAAGTAAGACAAAAGTATTTCAAGTCAGACAAAGTTCGAACCTTTCAAATCATTACAAGTATCAACTGGCCTTTTAGCAGTAAAAGCTTGCTTAAGTTTGCACCCACTTTTAATGGAAAGAGTAGTCAACACTGCCCCGCCCACAATGACAACCCAATTCAAACCCTCAGAATAATTATCCTGATTCCATCTTTGACCCCTCAATGCTTTCTTTTCAGTCTTTGGTCTCATCTTACTTTGCAAATCGATTGTTATAGCTAGTTGATAGTGGACAAATAGTTACAACATAGATAAGTCTGCAAACATGAAAAGAGCACTGTCATAAAAAATGGAACTGCAACAAACTTGATAGCCATTTAAATCATACGTGAAGGTTATTGACAACAAATTGTAATGTTTCAATATAAAGACATTGCAGATATGATATAATCAGTATCTTAAAATAAATTAACATCAATACAATGAATCCTACAAATTATTGTCCACCAAGTACTAAACAATTGGGCTCAGAGACATGGATAATTTTTTCCTATCCAATTACAAACCAATCCAGCAGTCCACGTAAATAATGGCACAATTTCTACCATCATCCATCAATCTATTTTAACTACTTTCAGTGATCAAAGTTCTTTAATAATCCTCTCATTTGGCCAGTCATTTAACGCAACATTTTAACTACTCACACTATTTTCCTGCTGCTCCCTTCTCTTTAAATTGAATCAGCTCGTTTTCAATAAATAATAACTTAAAACTGTCTTAAGGGCATTGTTTTTGCATACCTGAGCATCCTACTCTCCTCTCCTAATTTCCAATGAAAAATGATGGTTCTGAACTTTTCAAGCAATGAAATTAAAGAATAAAAACCCTAGGCACCAACCAGTTCAAATAGAAGGCGGAACATTTAAAACTAAAAAAATTCACATGGTCAGTTTCTTCCTTAGTGGCTTTTTCCTATAAACGGCCACTGTAACAAAATCATGCTGCTTTACCATACCGACATTTGGATATTTGCACTACACAACACTGCACATTTGATACATGCCCAAACGGTGGACCAGAATGACAGTATTCTTCTTCTTCTTCCACTTGATACCTGTTAGGGAGATTGAGCTGATTTCAACTAGGATCCAAGTGATTTTGAATGTCTGGGCTTGGGACCGGCAAGACCAGAATGTCAATGCTCAGGCTTAAAACTAATATTTTCAATCATCCAAACAATGCTATCTGCATTTGATCCATAAAAAAATGAAAAGCAGGCTCTTCTGCAACTTCCCTAAGGCGTTGACATTACAACGGATGCAATGCAGGCTCAAATGACCAAACGAAAAGCAAAGGCCAGCATAACCGGAACCTTAAAAGCATAAGCAACCCATCCATCCCTATCCAAAAATGTCGACCATCAACCCAATCAAATGCACACACACAAACGAATCCAACAAAAAAAAAGCCATTAAAGAAAGGGCACGAAGAAACGGAGAAACAGGATACCGAAGGAACCTAAAGGACAAGCTTCAGGAAAACAGAGGCCCGATGGCGGCGCTAACGAGGTTCGGCGGCCACTGCCTCCCAATGTCGCCGCAGATGGAGCGGGGAGGAGAAGGGAGTGGTAGCCGGAGAAGAATTCCGGTCGCCTTCGCCGTCGCCGGCGGTGGAGAGAAAACGGCGGAGGGAGAAGCGGCGCAACACCACGGTTCGGTTGGGATTTGGCGGCTTCGCCTCCCCGAAGATTTCGAAACACGTCAGCCTACAGGTGCCGGTTTTTCTCCCGCACCGGCAGCAGCCCAACGGCACCGTCTGTCCGCCGCCGTCACCGCCGCCGCCGGAGCTGCACTGGTGTCCGATCGCACCTCTTTTTGGTCCTACAATTAACGATCTTTCCCGATTCGCATATTTGTATTCAGTAACTATTTACAATTAAGGCTGATTAATATAATATTTACAAATAAAATTTTTTTATAACTTAACTACTTTTAACAAGGGAGCCTTGCTAATAAACGTTGGGCTCGACCAATTTAATTTAAAATTTAATATTTAAATATTTAAATTTATATTTACGGTGAGCCAAATTAAAAAAAAGGCAATATTCGACTCAACTTGATTATAATTTAAATTTAATTTAAAATTGAGTTGTAATTAAACTCGATAAAATAATATAATAATATATATAATATTACTTATTTACTTAAAATATATTTAAAATATTAAATAAATTTTATTATTAACTATTAATATAAATTTTAAAAAATTATTTTATTATAATAAAAGAACAAAAACTAGTTTTAATTATATGAGGCTACTACTTAAAAAATATTTGCCATAATAATTTAATTATTTATTATAACTTAATTTAATTTAATTATATAATATTTTATTAAATTTTATTTTATTTTATTTTATATTTTTAAAATTTATTTTATTATTATTAGGTGGAGTCAAATCCCTAATTAAAAACGTCGTTCATGCCTTTAAATTACACCTTACATTCCTCCTTTCCCCGTGCTTGTAAAAACAAGTGCTATCTTGTAAGTGGTACACAAAATAGAAGAAAAGAGTGGCTCATCGTCTCCCTCCTTGATGCTCGTGTTGCCAAAAAAGAAATTGTTTTGACGAAGGTTTTGAGACTGCCATCGGCCGCGGAAGGAGTTGGTTGGAACTGACAAGTAGAACTAGGAGCTCAGCTGCCTGGCCGTTGCTTTGTGAGTGTTTCTTTGCTGGTTTGTAGCTTTTGGGCGTGGATCGGTTTTCTGGGTTTGAGGAAATTTTGGGTTTTGGGGGGATTTGGTGCTTCCGAGTTTGCGGTACTTTGTTGGGTCCTTGATTTGGTTGTGCTGGCTTTTAGCTGGTTTTTGCTAGTTAGAGCTGGGAGCTGCTGCTGTAGATCTCAGTTTGCTAGAATTTAGGTGTTTGTCGAATTTCTTTGGAGGGACTGTTTGTCGCCTGGTTGTTCGGTTTTGGGGACAGATCTATGGGTTTTCCGTGAAATTGGGCTGTAATTGTCTGTGAATTTGTGTAAAGTTGCAATCTTTGCTGTGATTGTTAGCTTTTTTATACGAGGGATTTGGGGTG
>JAURVB010006118.1:0-48240 GCA_033002965.1 Piper betle | reverse complement strand
ATCCGGCGTACGTACTTCCTATATTCATGTACAAACTAGGTAGATGCATTTTGTCGGCTTCACTGTGGCAGCAAAATGTGTTGTTTGGGACAAACTGGAGAGAGATAAGAGTAACGAATCATGAAAATGGAGGTCCATAATTGATGAGGTTGATCGAATTCTTCAACATTTTAATGTTCTTTAAACATGAACTTCGCAAATAAAGGTTGAAAAAGAAACAACTCATGCCGTCAATAACGGCATCAATTGGGCTGTCTGAATAGAAGCCTGTGTGAATCTGGGAAAACGCTTTTGACCTCGTTGATGCTTTACCAAATTGACTGCTTGAAATTAGGAGGCTGTAAACGGTCTGATTACCCATGTTCATGACAAATAATTGGAACTTGGGACCAAATATACAAACCGCATATATATCATACTAACATCTCTGCATCATGTTGTCTCCGTTCTCTGCGACAAGTTAGTTGCCGATAATAATGAGGTCTTCTGCTAAATTACCTTTAGCTCAGCCGCGATCAGTGGAGTGTGGAGCTCGTGTTCGTCCATTGTACGCTGATAGCCGAAAGGTTGACAAACTCCCCTAAACAAGGTCAGAAATTTCAAAGATCGACAGTACTCGTGTATGTGTTCAAATTCATGTATTGATTAGCACAAAGGAGTTACCTTATGAATTTCTTGTTGTGAGTAAAGATAAAATCGGGAGCCTTAGGTGAAACCTCATTGTAGTAGATCTTTAGTATTAACCGGCGCTCAATTAATAAGATAGTATCCCCATATAATATAATAAACATTTAATAGTTCTCTTTTCTATTTTAACACGGTAGACCGGTTATTGTGCACGCCAACTACGAATACGCGTAGGAATTCACGTCCCCAAGACCGTTGATGATGGAGATCATCGATGATCCTGGCATAATAGTTCCCTTATGCATCTCCAAGTGGCGTGTACAAATTCTCTCGGTCCTAATACACTATTTAAATTTTAAATGGTCTAGTTAATTAATTACTTCTTTCAAAAGTTCAAGACAATAGATAAAAAACCTCTTAATATTGGCTTTTAAAATATGCTACAAGAACAAGATAAGCAGAACTTCATTGAGAAAAATTTTGTCACTACAAATCTTATTTCCAGAATTTTCTTTCATATCAATGATAAATATCAAGTGTTAAAAAAGCAGCTAATGAGGAGTATTAGAACCTTAATTAGACAAAATATTTTAATGGATTAGGAGATAGTTTTGAACGGCTAATATGTGACCCATTTTTAGCCAGATAAAGTTGGCACCTGGAGGCTAAGATGTCAAAATAAGAATCATACTAAGTACTGGAGGCGGCATCATTTTATAAACTATAAACGATCAAAGAACTCAATACAAAAAGACCCAAGGCCTCTACAGATCATCCTGCCTTATAACATCTTCCAAACAACCAATACTATACACCTTAGACATCGACATTACGGCACTAGAGAATGGAGAGAGTGGTTGAAAGGCGGGTACTCGAACAAATGCTTAGGGGTGAGCAGAGAAGTAGGCCAAGAGGCCGACTAGAGGCGCATTGACATAGGTAGTGGGCTCGGACTCCGCGAAATAGGGTCTAGAGTCCGGGAACTTGTCGGAGATATTGGGGCCACCGACGACTGCTCCGACGAGGAGGTTAGGGTTCGGATCGGGGCTGAGATAATAGCGGTTACCGGCCTTGCAACCGATACGCGACGGATGGTTGGCGACGGAGGGCAGGGAGCTGGCCCGGTGATGGATGCGTCGAGGGAACCTTGGTCCGTAACCCACCATGTATGACATCCCAATGGGGTTGTCCCCGAGTATGTAATCCACCTAATGCACAACATATACATCAAAATTATGACAAAGAAGGTATAGTTAAGTGTAATTTATTTATTTTTTAAAAATAATAATACTTGGATTACCTGGCGTTTGGCTAGCTCTCTTAGCTGAGCTGGAGTGGCCGACGAATCTCCGCATTGAACGAGGTGATTGGAGTGGCTAATGTAGTTCGAGTAGGCCAGAAGAAGGAAAGAGAGGGACGTTACATGCTGCATGTTGCACACCCCCGTCTTGAATATAAGCCCGCCTGATTTAATTATCACAGAGCTGGAACAAAATTAGCTTCAAGAATTGTAAAAATTATCATCTTTATTTTTTCAACGCAATAAAAAAATGTCATTTTGAATTTTGATGTAGATCCATCAGCTAATTCGGACGTACCCGGAGAGTACTGAATTTGAGGACGGGAAGTGCCGGGCAGCAGGTTGCAGATAAACTGGTCGGCTCTTTCTTTGAATGACTTCAGATAATCAGCTTTTCCCATCGCCACTTCCTGAATAAACGCCCCAAACTCAATCTAAGAGACAACGATATGTTGCTACAAAGGCATACGTTAGAACGAGCGTAGAAGTAAAACAGGTAAAAGACATTCCTTATTAAACGTGTAGCTCTCTTTTCCCGACTCAGCTAGAATAATCTCTCGGAGTTATAGAAAATTTACTCACTAGATACAATTCATACTGGTCAGCTGGCATTCTGTAGCTAATAACTAATAGGTTATATATCATTTAACAGCGACAAAATAAAATGAATGGAAGATGTTGTAACCTTGGAAATGAGGACATTGATGCCCGCGTGCTTATTATCCCATCCAAACTCGTAGATTGCATCACCAGCTCCCAAGATCTCCTCGTTCCTCATTATATACTCCCTGTATTCCCTCCGTCTCGTCGCCTTGTGCAGCCATGCAGCTCCCCAAAGCAGCTCATCCTACCCATTGCCACCACCAACATCCACATACATCGAATCAATAAAACTACATTTCCAACCGTAAACTTGCCCCAAACGATAAACACAACAAAACGACGCCATTGATCGATAAATTAACAACTGGAGCTAATACCTGATAGCCATCAAAGTCACAGTAAAAGGGACACACTGCACTGCGCAGGCTGGTGCTATAGGCACCCCTGTGTTTGTCAGCAAATTCGAACACCTGGCCCCAAAAACATAGCTCTTCCATTTTAGGCCACCAATTCCCACTACTAAGAGAAGAAACCACGTTTAGACTACAGAGTCATAAATGCATGCGTGACACATACCTTGACTGCCCGTGATAGGAGAAGAGCAGAGTAGGCAGGGTCGCGGCCTCGAAAGACGATAGACGCAGCGGCCATGGCAGCCGCCGACTCCCCTGCGACGTCCGATCCAGGATGGTCAGGGTCGACCTTGTAGGTAGTCCGGGCGGTGTCCATGTCCTCCGGCCGCTCCCAGCAGGAATGATCAGCGGCGGCGTTGCCGACCTGGACGTAGATTGCTGCCGGAGCGTGGGAGGTGGCCTTGAGGAGGTAGTCGGCGGCCCATCGGAGTGCGTCGAGGGCGTGGGCGAGGTCGAAGGGGGTCATGCCGCGGCCGAAGTCGATGATGCTCCATGCAAGCATGGTGGCGGTGAAGGCCATGGGGAAGCCGAACTTGACGTTGTCGCCGGCGTCGTAGTAGCCGCCGGTGAGGTCCACCTGCAACACCACATTTCCCAACGGTCACTGACGGCGAAATCTAACTGTCTTTTCCTGTTCGGGATTTTTCCGTTAGTTTTTGTCGCTTTGTTTTGGCGCCCTTTTTTCTAGGCAACCCAGAAGTTAATTACGAAAGCGACAAAATAACGGATCCTTTAAAGGTCACGGGTTACATACCCACTCATTCAGCCAAGTCCGAAATTCCGAAAGATTTATTAAGGTCAAGGAAAAAAAACATGCATAATATGATTGCGCCGAAGTATCAAAGTTATTATTACATGCAATGACATTCTAATCTGCAATGTACCTAAAGAAAATGGCTAATTTTTTTAAAAAAACCAATTTAAATACGAGCTTTTGTATCTGACAAATTTCTAAATCGTAGTAAGCTGCCCGAGTCCGGCAAGCCGTTATGGCAACAGGCACTTGAGGCTTGTTCTGGAGGGAAAATTAGAGTAATAGCAGCGAACCAAGGAAAAAAATGACGAAGTGACTTACGCCGACGTCGGCGCCGTCTCGGAGGCCCGAGTCGCGGCGCCATCGAACGCGCTGGTTGTGTGGAAGCTTTCCGGATCGCTGCCCCTCGAAAAGAGAATGCTCTTCTTCAGCGCCTCCTCGTAGTCGTGCTGGGCCGAGGAGCAAAAGAAGAGCCCTTCCAGCATTGAAATTACGAGGAGGAGGAGGAGCCGCCGGGCAGAGGCTGCCATCGTTCACTTCGCTGCCGTGTCTTTAGAAATGTTGTTTGTGGAGGAAACGGCTTATTTTATAAGTGGGGGTTGGAAAAAAAGCCGGTAAGGGAGCGACAAAAATTCTGTGGGGATGTGTGAGGGGAGGAGCATTGGATGCTCTGTTCCATCCAACAGCGTGGCGACGCGTGGATAAGGCGCTGGCCCAGTGCGCGGTCTCCAATATGGGGGCGTGGTTTGACGCATGTGAACCGGGATTGGGTTTAACCATGCGGCCCGGACTTTGAGATGGATTATGGAAGGTACAACAATATTTATGGGTTTTATGTTACTGATTGTGTAAGTAAATCCAGCCATATTGGGAATGGCCGACCACGTCGAGGAGATGGAACGAGGTTTTATGGAGGATGGCGCTACATGCCATCAGGGTCCCGCTAACTCCGGTTCACTAAGTTTAGGAATGGGTGCACACTTCTCTACCATTCCCATGATTCCATCCCATGTAACGTCCCTGGGTACCATTACAGATCCTCAATATATATATATATTGGTTCCAATTTAATTGGGAATTTCCAGATGGTGTATGGTTTGGGCACAGCATTAGTTCGACTTGGATGAATGCATCAAGGTTACTGTATAAATAGCGACTGATCCGGGACAAGCATTAATCTTACAAACATGTTCATCAAGTGTTAAGTTGGTGATAACGGTGGAACATCGAAATGTTTGTTGGAATGAAGTTTTGAATGTGACTACATTACATGAATGAATGAATATAACGACAGGGACACATTTCACAAGCCCTTAATTGAATCATGTGGTGTGGAACATAGGTAGCAAGGATATGTAATCCTTTCGTCTTGCCATAGTAATCTTCCACGGAATCTCGTAATTGAGTTGATGATATTACCTAACAATAATTAAATTGATAATTATAGCCATTAATTTTTGTGGTAGCTATAAAAAATTGCAATTTTTTATCTTTGATATATGGTGAAAATAACTACCTAAAATCACTACAATATTATTCTACGGAGACATGCAATTAGGCTAGTGATATTTTATAGTGATAAAATTGATAATTTTAATAATTTATGATAATTATAAGAAATTAAAATTAATTATTGGTTACATGACATAAAAATAGCTACCTGAAATCCCCAAGGTTAACAATAACCTCGGTATAAAACATTAGCAAAAAATTAGGCGAGAAAATTTGATAGGATGGCTAAGGTTCGGCCACAATCATAGAACTTTTTCGCTTCTTTGTTTGATCCCTTAGAACCCTGGATCACATTCTGTCTAATACAACCTTTTTCTTTGACAAAAAGAAGGTTTTTTTTCCTTTGTTCATCATGTGCAACAGAACAAGTTCGAAAATTGTTAACTGACTATATTTTCGTGAAAAAGTCTAAACTCGTGAAAAATGCTATGTAACACTGTCATACTCCCTGTTTTTCACTCTTGAGCCTTGCGTCGAAGCGATGTATGTTCAAATTACTTCAAACATCTTAATGACACTCGCTGATTAATGCATAAACGTCACATCTGTAATGTGAAATATAACTTTCAAAAGAAAAGAGAATAAAAAGAAGACTGTGAATATTTAAAGCATGAATCTTTCTATTCTTGTTTTTGGAATGTTGACTTGAGTCATGATTGTGGAACGGATAAGTTTAGCAGGTTATCCCGTCCTGCATCGCTGGGAGAATATTGTTATTTTTCTTATGAAAATGAGACTACGTACAAGTTAACATTTAGTGTGTACCTCGTGTCAGTGAGTAAGAGTATACGAAAGCTGCAGCTGGATCATGCAAATTCATTGTTTATATATTTTTTCCAAAGCACTATATAAGTAACTTGATATATATATTTTTAAAGCGATATAACATCCTAACTTCATTGTTAAGTCGACGCAACTGATTGAATCAAAGATTCAAAACGCTATATATATTTTTTCAATTATTTGCACTCACCCCACGTGCATTGCCTAGAGCGACATTGGACGATCTTATCGTTTCAGATCATCTACGAATCTAATCAGTAGGCATACATTTAATTGTAACGGCCCTTGGCCAGTTCTCGCATATCGGTGGCGCTGTCTATCACAACATTAGCTTGTTTGGATTCAGATTTGAGAAAAGAGAATAATTTTTTATATTACTAAATAGTAAGAAAATTAATTTTAATTACATAAAATTTTTTCAAATTGTCTACAATATTCTTACTCAAATTAAAATATATTTAACTAAAATTTAAAAATAAATTAAGTTCTTTTAAGATAGGGACAACCCTAGTTGGCTGAGCTAGCCGAACATGGCCGCCCCTCAGGAGAGGGCAGTTAGATTTGGTCATCTTTAACCTAAGGGCAATCAATCAATTATTAAAACTGAAATTATTTTATATGGAAGGACGACTGCCTAGTAGGGGTACGGCAGCGCCATAAATGATTAAAAAATAAAGTTTTTAATATAGAAGGGTGGCTGCCCACAGTCCCAGGGAGGGCCGCTCCGTGGCCAGAGCCACTGCTATCCTGGCTGCCACAACACCCAATTATTAATTTTTTTGTTTAAGCGTGGGGAGCAGTCGTATCTGACTGCTAGTGGTTGCATCTGGATTTGGGTGACCCAGGTCTGATCGGTTGGTTGGCTTTACGGGCAATGACTAAATCATTTTTTAAAAAAATTAAATAAGAGTTTAATTTTATCATTTTAAAAAAATCTTCTTTTTTTATGTTAATTATATATAATTTTTCCACGGTATTTTAATATCAAAATTTTTAATTTTTTGTTGGTAAAAAATTCATAAGTATATTAATATGTAATTGTAATTATTAATTAAGCTTCTTTTCTCAAATACCAAATCGAACTGGACATGATTGTGTGGACCGAGATTCCCCGACGTTGATATTTGACCTAGACCATATATCAGATTGGGTTCATATTCTTAGATTTGTATAATATTAAAACACGCCGTCTAATTTATTAAATGATTTAAAATTACATACATTAATTAGACATAAAGAAACATCAAATCGTTATCCGATGCATTGTAACCTTAAGTCTTCGATTACATGCAATGAAGGTTTTGTTTTGTATATGTATTCGTTTAATTTTAAATTTGGGATGTTTGTTTTGAGGTTAATTCAACTTAACTAGAAAATATTTGGTTCAAATATGAACCCAACCAAATTTGAAATATAGTATGCTTCATTTGCATTCGTAGTGACAAATCAGACCATAATGAATTTGTGAATTCATGTCTTGCAACATATAAATTTTAAAAAACGCATGCAAATATTTTTTCCTCCCAAAGCAGTGGACAAATATTATTCGTACAAATTGTTTTGGACGACGAATAATAATGTTTTTTAAAGAAGCTTTTTGATAATTTTAGGTGTCGTGACTCATATCCGTTCCTTGCCGAGTCAAAAGACCGGGAACGGCCGAAATCGGTCGTGACTCGTGACTCATATCCGTTCCGCACCGTAGAGTCGAAGCTCGCATGTTTCACACGTTCTACGCGGCTACGCCACCTCACGCAAGCATCCAGCGAACGCAAATCTGAACGCCGAATTCACACTGGAACTGGTAATGGCCCCTAATATTTAACCGTCTTCTCCTCTCCGGCGTCACTCGGAACCATCAAATGATTGGGGCGACAATATGCGCTTGCTGACGACGCCTCCTCCCCTCCCCTCCCTCCCCCAACAAGCGCCTGGTTTAATGTCCGCTGGGGATCCCTTCCCTCCATTCGCCCGTGGCCATGGTGGTTTCCCCACCCTCCGCTCCTCCTCCTCCTCTACCCCAGGTGATGTACGACATGATGTCGATTTCGTTTGCTTTGGAGTCTGTACAATCTTTGAATCAGCGGTGTTAATTTGTTCTTGATTTCGTGGTATTGATCTTACACGAGCACTCTTGTTTCTTGATTTTGTGATCTTGATATGTCTGGGGCTCTATCGGGTTCTGGAGTGCTGAATTTTTTGTTGTTAACGATGATGGGGTTTCTTTGTCAGGTGAATGGGTACGTCGAGTTGCGATTATTTTGATATCTGCCGATTATACCGTCGCCGGCGATCATGGCGATTGTCACCGGGGACCGGTACCTGGAAGCCCTGGTGAAATTTGTGGAGAGACAGGCGGGGCCATTGTTGGAGGGAGCCCTGATCCTCAAACTCAACCCTGTGGGTTTGCACTATGTGCAGACGCGTTTGGAGCAGCTGCAGGAAGTGGAGGGCCTCCTTGCTGGTGCCCCTGTTGATTACCTCCGCGCCTATGTCTCTGATCTCGGTGATTATAGGGCGTTGGAGCAGCTCAGAAGAATTCTACGGTTGCTGACCTCGTTGAAGGTTGTATCGGTTCTGCCGGCGCCCGTCAGGGATCCAACGCCATTGTCATTGTTGCCATTTGGTCGACTTAGGCTTCTGGAGTTAAGAGGGTGCGATCTATCCTCTTCTGCAGCAAGGGGGCTGCTTGAGTTGAGGCACACACTGGAGAAAATCGTTTGTTACAATTCCACTGTAAGTTGCGCCCGCCAACCATCGCTGATTGGTGGTTTTCTTTTCTTTGTTGCCCGCCTAGTTAGTTTTGCTTCAAAGTGAACTTCCTCGGCTTTCTAATTCACAGATGAATTCAATTTTAGAATGACCTGTGTCTTGTACTTTAATGAAGTGTTCCCTTTTGTTAAAATTAAGTGCTTGCTGTTGTTTTAGACTTTTAGTTGGAGATGTTCTGAGCTTTTCTTACATTGAATTACTTCATTGGCCACTTATGAATTATTCTTTCCAGGATGCACTGAGGCATGTGTTTGCGAGTAGAATCGTCAATATTAAGGATTCGCCCGTGTGGAATAAGCTAGCATCTGTTTCATGCCCCTGTAATGGGATTGTTCTGATGGATGAATCTTTGCAATTGCTTCCAGCTGTTGAAATTTTCGATCTTAGTAGAAATCGTTTTGCCAAAGTTGATAATCTGAAGAAGTGTACAAGGTTGAGACATCTGGATTTGGGGTTTAATCATTTACGGACAATTGCATCACTGAGTTTGGTGAGTTCATTTTATTGAGGTTTTATGCAGATGTAATGTATTTGATTTGCCTGTTCTGTAATTCTTATACGGTTCTCTAGTATGGATACTAACTATCTTCTTAACTATCTGCTATTTTTTGTTCGTATTTATTTGTAGTTTAAGATTGTCTATTTTCATCTAAACGAAAGTTGCATAAAGCAACTAACCAACAGTTTCCCGCCCACCCCACACCCCCCCCCCCCCCAAAAAAAAAGAAGCACAGTATAGCATACAAAGACCAGATATTGGACAGTATCTACAACAAAAAACATTTGACTGATTATACAAAATCCATTCTGGCGGCAGTTGGGATAAGTTGTGGAGGTTGATGATGGTTACCTTGATGCTGATGTTTAATCTTAATGAAATATCAGCAAACACCTGTCGTATCAGGCTAAAGGATCGCTGGCTAGGCTTTTCAAGGTTTGTTTGACACCAAAAAAAAAAAGATGAAGAAGAGAAAAGAAAGGATAGTGGGAAGAATATGATAATAGCATTGTATCATTTTGTTGTGTCCATATCGAGCATTCTTTTGCATTTTAAATGATATTTAGCTGTTGGTATTTAGCCGTTCTATTGGGTGCGCTTGACTTTTTTGGGGCCCATGCCTGGTTATTAGACTCGTATCATATGTTTCAATAGTGGCTTAAAGTATTGAGTAAGCATCCTAAAATATATTAGTTAGGTTCTTGCCATACAACATGCAAAAGTCGATCGTTCCTTCTCTCATTCATTTTTTATGATCATTGTATCTAATTTGTTTATTTTCACCATTCTTATTATTACCATTGGATGTAATTGATCGTCAAGTTTTATATCATGTTATTTACCTTTTTTTATCGTGATCATTTCTTGCGGAACACGTTTCCAAGTGCTGCTTATGCTTTTGCACTCAAAGGCACACTTCTTGTGAAGCAACGTTGCCACCTTTTATGAATTCCTTATATTTGTTATTCTGCAGGTCAATTGCCCAATAGTAAAACTTGTTTTAAGAAACAATGCTTTGACTGCTCTTCATGGCATTGAGCACTTGAAGTCAGTTGAAGGTCTTGATCTTTCCAACAATATAATTTCCAATTTTTCTGAGTTGGAAATTCTTGGTAGCCTATCGTCATTGAAAAGCCTGTGGTTGGAAGGGAATCCCATTTGCCGTGCGCGATGGTATAGAGCTCATGTGTTTAGCTATTTTATTCACTCAGATAAAGTAAGTAATGAGAATTCCACTTGAGTTTTTAAGTAGCCTCCTGTTTTTGGTGTGGTCTAATTTATGTTTTTATTTATTTTGATTTACTTAATATTGTGATTCAGCTTATATTGGATGAAAGGGGATTAGAAAACAAGAATTTTGGAAGCGAAAAATTATTCTTGCTAGTAGGATGAAACGGCCGGCTGCCTGTGGATTTTATTCACCTGCAAAGGAGAGACTTCTTGATAGCCCTGTCAACACAAAAATGGTGGGTGGCTTTGAGTATAGGTATCTTCTACTGGCCTTAGGTTACTTTGTTCCTATCATAGAGCTAGATGCAGTCAATGATTGAGTTATGGGGTGTTTAAAAAGGAAAATATAGTATTGGTGCTGTAGGTGTAGTGGTGGATTCTGTGCAACTGTTTGCATTATTTGGATTTCTTTGTTATTATGAACCACTTCTTTCTTTCTTGTTTTTTTCTTGAGGTACAATCCACGTTTTTTAGCTTTTTCTGCTTCTCTCATTTATTTATTTTTCTAGTGTTTCTTTGTTTCAAAAATTTGTGATTTTCATTGAGTGGCCTGATCTAGCTTTTGTTTATTTTTTGTCTGTGCTGAGTCATTATTTCTTGTTTTTCACCTCAGTACAAGTGGTTTGCTTGTTTTTCACATTTTTTTCACAGATTTCTTCTTATAGTTTTTGCTTTACTGCACCATATCCACTATCCAGAAAGGAAACATATGAAAACTTGTCTAACTCATGATAGTACACTTCAAAATCTTGATTGAGTGATTAAACGCCCTTTTTTGCACACAATATGCTCCGTTTTAGTAATCCCTTGCTTTACCATGTGTTTTTTTCTATATGCAGAAGAGGTTATCTCGTTTAGCTTCTATTGAAGATGATGAGCTGGGAAGTCGTTTTGGTGTAGGTGTGGCCGATCAAGAATCTTGCTCTTTTGATAGTGGTAGTTTTAGGAGAGATGAAAGCATCAAATGTGAAGATGATGATGAGGAAACAACTCGTTTGTCAAATAGAGATGAATTCGTGAAGGAGGGAGCAGTTTCTTGGTTGCGAGAATTGGGAGAACATTCAGACTCGAGCCCTCTTGCTATAAAGGATAATAACAAGAAAATTATAGGCCCAATTTTGAAAAATAGCACGGACAGGAATAGGAGGAAGAAGACAGTGCATAATTGTTCTGGAAATAACCCATTACATGTTTCAAAGCAGTATGACTTTGGAGAAGTGAGTAAAATTACGATGGAATCTGAGAAATTATTGTTAGAGACTCATATAGAAGTACAAAGTTTTGACAACTCCATTTATAAGAAGAGCGATGCTAATCCTTTTCATGGTGAGTGCATGAGCTGTGACAGGCTGAAGTTCAGAGGGCAGAGTGATCCAACAGGCATCAGGTCATCTGTAATTGCTATTGAGGATATTTTGGGTCCCCGATCTGCTTCCATGCATTCTGGATCTCCCCTCACTATGTAAAGGATATTCTTCATCGTCGCCACAATTTAGAGGAAGAATCCTTGCAATTCCCAACTGACTCATATTCTGTGGTTTCTTCTGATTGTGAGACAAGCTCCTGTGATGATGATGATTCATGTATTTATGATGCACTCTGTCACGTAAATTTTAATCTTTTAGATGAAGGCTGCAGCACTACAGCAAACCATCAAAGAGAATATGTTTATGAGGATGATAATGGCTGTTTAGATGAGAAGTTGGAAATCAGGCAAAGCACTGATTTGTTGGACTCGCACTATGAAGAAGTATTGGAGGGTACTGTTGGACTTCAAAGTGGAAATGATGACAGTAAATTTAGTGCTACTGTACAGAATTTGTGTTTTTCAGAGAATATAAGGATACCGAGGAAGAGAATTGTCTCCCTCCCAATGGATAATTCTTCAAGTAATGCAAAATGGCTAAAATTCAATCGAGATTTGGAGGCATCTACCATACATCAAAATGATACAAACATGGACGTGGGATTAATTGCAAATTTATCCTACCAACCGGTTTCCCAAGTTGGTAATACAAATGCGAAGAGCAACAACTTTGTTGAAAGATACTTTGATGCAAACATTGGGGTTTGTAGTGCTTCCGAAACATGTGTGCAGTCTGTGCTTTGTTTATGTGCGATTCAGGGATCAGGTTACACAGAAAGGTAAGTTGATTTGTAGGTTTGTTTTTTATAAATATGGAGGAGTTTTATTCTCTCATACGTGTAACTTTACCTTTTATTGGGCCATGTTTCCTATTTTCTATGTTGGAAGGTAAAATTAGATCTTTTGTTCTATTGAAGCAGTAATATATGGTTAAAAACTTTCATTGCTTGTGATTATCTTGTAAAAGTGAATAATTTTCTTACAAGAAATGACTGCAATGTTTTGTGAAATCCTTGCCTTTCATGGGCTTCGGGAAGAATCTAGTCAGATGGAAAGAAAACCACCCTGATAGGGAGTTGTGGGAGCTGAGCTAGTAATTTGGGTCTTCTACATCATTTTTAAATGTCATAAATATTCTCCCTAAAGTTTCATGCTGGAAGAGGTCTACATATAAGAACGCTCCTACTTTTGTGGGCTTGTATATTACAATTGCCTTCCATCTGACTTGATTCCACTTCCAGTGGTCAATAGGAGGACGGGTGTGTAAAATTTTCTTCTTAAGTCATTTTATTTTGAAATTATGGCTCTCAGTGAATTCCCTTTTTTGCTGTTAATTGTTACCAATTGTATTTATTATTACTGTAAAATGGATGTTATAGTGTAGTTGTCATCCTTATTAATATGAAACTTCTTTGTGCTGCTTTAATTTGTGTAAGGTTGATGCATGAAATTTTTTATTAATCTTAAATAAAACTTAGTGATGGTTGAGTATCAATTCTTGCTTCTTTGTCCAAAGGCAAAAGGGGACTTGCGTGGGGACAGAGAAAGTAGTTCTTTGATAATTTATCTTGCAAGCATCCTTTTGAATCTTAGTATGTCTTGCAAGCACCCTTTAAAATCTTACTATGTTAGAGGATCGCTGAGGCCAACCGCATGACGGCAGTGACAAAAGCTTGCATATATTTCTTGTAAATGACATATATACTGTAGTATCATTTGGATATCTCAGATGATGTATTTGTCCTTATGGCTGTATGATTTTTTTAATGCAAACATATGGATTAAGTAGAGTTTTTCTTTACTTCATTTTGATGTTGATTATTGCCAGTTCCACCTCAATAATGTATGAGCTAATAAGTTAGGATCTAAGAGGTTAAATTGGTAACAAAATCATGATGTTTATAAAATCGACTAAAGCACCTTTAAAACTACTATGTTGCCATGGATTACTTAGGTTAAGCTTTAGGATCAATCTCATAACGATTTCACCTTGAAATTCAAAAATGCTATCGTGCATTTCAACTTTTTTGTAATGCATCTTTGCTTCTGATCCTTGTGAGATTTTACATGAAGCAGCAATGGTTGTAGAAGATCAAATGCTTCAGGTGTGTGGGTATCGTGATTGTGCATTTGATTATATAAAAGCTCTATGTGCACAATTCTCTGTATAATGGAGCATATGCTATTCCTATTTGTTTAAGCCAACACTTCCTAACTCTTTATAGTCTTTTGAAATGAATTGGACGACACATAACTCAGATTAAAGTGAAAATGCATAAAGATGGTGTTGTTTTGTGGCAATGAAACAAAGTTAAATTTTCAGTTGAACATAAAATGAAAAATGCTTGTAAGACTTGTGTTTCACATGATCATGAAAATTGATAATATTGCTGGATAAATTGTGTTTTATCTGATTGCGTATTCTTCATGATTTTTTTCTCAGTTCAGTAAGAAAAATATATTGTGGATGGAAATGTATTAGCATAGGAAAATAAGAAAAGAGTGTTCCACAAATAAACTTATTCCACGATTTTTGTAAAGTTCTACAACTGTTAGTAAGTATTAGGATGTGTGCTGATAGAAAAAAGCTTGATATGAGAGTTGGATTCTTAAAATCGGAATGTGCACAATCATCTTTTGTGAATTGTTAACTTTTTGTATGCCTTCCTGTTTGAAATGCTGAATACATCACGTGACGTGAGAAAGTGGTTATTTGCAGAAAATAGACGCTTGATTGCAAATTTTCTTGAAGAACACAAGGGATTTTCTTTAAAAAGTGAATAATTGATAAGGTATTTAGTTTGGATGCGATTATAGAGAAAAAGAAGCCACTACTAGATGGTTAACTAAGCGGTATTTAGTGATGTGGAAAGTGGTATATTCAAGAATGATAAGATTCTCTGCTTGTTATTTTCACAGATAAGTTGTCAATGCTATGACACTAATATTTATTTGCACTTAAATTGCAGTTGTCAGGTTGTCATGCTGCTGAGTAGTGAAGGCAACATTTACATAATTGACACCAACTTTTCAGAATGTCATGAGGGTATTTTTATTCACCTGTTTACTGTTTGTTTTGGGGTTGTAGAAGGTTATGCCATCTTTAAGTCAACTTATTTTAATTCATTATCAGGAAAACCTTTTGTTTTGGGCTGTCATAAACATGAAGATATTAAAAATATTTTCATTGGGCTTGGATTTCAGGTGGTTAGGTTAGTGCAATCCACATAATTTTATTGTTATCTTTTAACGATTCATTACATTGTTGATGTATTAATTCCCTTCCTCATTGTAGGGTTGACTTTGAGGGTCATGCTCCTTATTTGTTCATATTGAGCCACATTGAGAATGCCAGATTACTTCTTTGTCTCCTGGCAGTTTCTTGTCCAGCTGAAACAAATAGCATATGCCCTTTCAAGAGGTAAGCTTTGTCAAAATGCTAATCACTTCTCTTGGAGCATGAATCTTGACAACCTGAATGAAAATCTCATCTGTTTAGCTGTTATTACCTCCTGTCGTATGTCTTGAACTGTATATTGCAGTTGGGATCAACTTCAAGCTGAAATGTTCAAAAGAGACATTTTCAGAGGCTCAGTGCTGTGCATTTATATGTACTCGTTGCTGCTTGCTTGGCATATGTGTGGAGAAGGTATTTGATGTAATCTTTTTCTTTACCTTGTTAGGTGTCTGGAAGCCCAGTCTGCATCTTGGGTTTCCGTTTTGTTTCAATTTTGTAAAATATATTAGAAAAATTTTGGAGACATTCAGAATTCATCCTCATATGATGTTTTATTTTTTCCCTTCCCCACTTCTAACCACCCTTATCTTTCCTGTTGCATTCACTCCCCCTTTGTTCTATATTCTTCCCCCTTCCCATCTCATGTGCTTTACTTCCCCCTTCCTCTCCTCAAACTCTATTTTGCTGCTATATTTTCTCCCACTATTCCCCAAGTTCCGGTATTCCTCTTATCTTTCCACAAAACTGCCAAAGGGAAGATTCCGGTCAAATATTGATGTTCTGAAATATTGCAAACCTGGTCTGGAAATTTTACATCGCACTTAAAATAAAAAAATTTGAAGCTTAATAATTTCCTTATCGCATAGATCTGATTCTAGACGAAAGTTTTTTGGGTTTCTAAATTCTTTTGATCGCTGAGTCTGGTAAAGTTGGCTTGATGGGTCTCTTCATTATAGTTGCTAATACCTCATATGTGGGCAGGGCAATCATGGAATTTACGATCATTGTTTTTGGTCAAAGGATATTTGTTTGTTTGCACTGAGGAACTTGAGAAGTTTGGTCATTCAGTGGAATTTGAAGAGGCTTCACCGTATTTCACTCTTGATTTATGCTGCTCCATTGACAACATAAATGAGTTGGTAATTTAAGTTAACCTTATTTTCACATTGATTATTCTGTTTTTAAGATATTTTATGTGTCCTGGCACATTCTTTTACTTAACAATCTTTTGTCCATCCCTTTATGATTTGAAATGCTTTTGCAGTTAGTCATGCAAATATTTTATGGTTTTTGTGTAATAAGTTTCCTTGGTGCCGCTCATAATTATTAAGAGCCAAAATCATTCAGAGTTGAGTTAGTATACATGCAGCAGCACATTTTTTGTGTTCCATCTCGTTATTGATTGTTAGAATTGTACTTTCAAGTTATTCAACTGAATTTCGTGATGGTTGTTTATTTCCCCTTGTGCTGGAGTCCTTGACCTTTCGTTGCATATTATAGTATATTATAGTATTATGTAAGTATGCTTGAGGTCTGACCACTTCAGGCATAAAGAGTTGTCAATTTCAATGCCTTGGAGTAAAAGATTTGAAGCTTGTGCCTGATATTTGGAACCTAATATCCCCTTCAAAGAAACAAAAATTAAGTTTCATTAGGTTTAGAGGCAGCGTAGATATTTGAATCTAAAATACAAGAGAGTTTGGAACTGAATGTGACACTTGCTTGACAGTTGCATTTTGGTGGTATTTTTGAATAACAAAAAAGCAGCTCAAGTTGATTAAAGTTTTTTAAGTTGTGATTTATGGTGGTTCTGGATTTATGCCTTTCTGTGGCTATTTTCTTCCTTGACATTTATTTCAATATATGTGCACTGTTTTGAATGTGTGTATTGTACAAGGACCAGTTATGTACTTAAATGCAAACATGACAGGTTATTGAAACTAGTGAAAGGTTTTGCATAACCTTGATCCTAAGCAATGCTGAATCAAGAGAATCACATTTCCTAGCCAAGCTTGAAAAGGAAGAGCAGGTAGACGAGAAATCTGGGAATCAAGTTGCGTGGAAATTCAAGTGGTTGTCGGAGGATATCTTCAACAAGTTCTTGTCTCTTTTAAGAGCTATGCATACTGGAGTTGGATCATCTCCGCTATCCATAAGAAGCACAACCTAAAATTGTGGGTTCCAGTTTTGTATTCTTTGCATTCATTTTATGTAATTATCTTTTTTGATTGTCAATTTCGGATTTTTTTCCCGTTAGTCTCCCTGGGTAGCCTTCCATATTCTTTGGTTATGTTCTTTCAGCGGTGTACAAATGTATATGGAGTGAAGAGAAGAAAATTGTGGTGGGTTCAGTGCGGTTTTCTTGTTTCAATGTTAGCTATTGGCATAATTTTGGTGACCTGGTTTCATTTGTTTGTTTGGATGTTGAGTTTGCAAGGTTCTTCTAAGAGTCTTTGTGTCTAGGGCGGTTAATTGAGCAAGCCAGTGTTAATTGAGCAAGCCCGTTTGTGAATCATTTCTCGACTCGATTCAAAACTCGATATTTAAATATTTGAGTTTAAATTCGAATTTTACGAGTTGAGTTTTAATAAGACAATATTTGATTCGACTTGATCCTATTATAATTTGAACTTGACTTGAAATCAACTTATAGTTTAACTCGAATTCAAATTGATAATATAATATAATAATATATATAATATTATTTGTGTATTTAAAATATATTTAAAATTATAAATAAATATTATTATTGACAATGTATCAAAAGATAGTGGTGAAGGGGTGTTTTATTTTTTATTTTTTATTTTTTTATCAAATATAGGTCAGTCTTTATAATCGAATGATCTAAATTAAAGTTTCAGACAGAAGCATTATCAGCCCTCGGTTATGATAATTTATATATATATATATATATATATATGTATATAATTGTAACTAGTTATATTTATTTATATACAATAAAATAACAAAGTAGCATCAACCCTAAGAAAAGGTGGAAAAAAATTATAAATAAAGGGCTGCTATTTGAGTGAGTTAGTTCGTGAGTTACTTTCGATTTTATAATTGAGCTGGTTTTGAGCTCGAATTGAGCTTGAATAATGTAAAAAATATTTGAGTCAATTTGAAGTATATATATTTAAAAATTTATTCGATTTTGATTTATTTAAGATGAGTTCGAGTACAAGCTGTACTTAACTCACTCACTCACTCGTTTAATAGCCCTATTTGTGTCATTGTTATACGATGGGTTTTCTAGCCTTGCCCAAACACTCTAAGAGAGCTAAATGTGAGGTCCATACGCGAGAGATCATTGTATTGAGTATTCTTTATTTTCTTTGGGAAGCCAAGAGGGATCGCTTGCGGTTTAACCGAGATGGAATTTGAAAGTATAGCGTTCTATGGCATTTTTCACTTTTGGTTGATTTTTATGAGAGAGGTATCACGAGAGGATCTAATCATTTCTCTTATGATGACTGACTATAATATTAATTAAGGGAAAAGAAGGAGGCAGGATCTCAGTATTCTTTCGTGTTAACTTGAAGAAGCCAGGATTGCTTTCGAGCCTAAGCTGACATTGGGTAGGTATAAGTGGCTTTGTAAAAGAAAAATAATCAGTCTAGTTATTATGAGATAATTATGATCGATAATCGATGGCATGCAAGTACACATCTGAGTACCTGTCTTTTTTCTTATATTATTGTTATAGAAAGAAAAGCGAAGGAACCTCGCAGAGAGATTGGTTCAATTTCTCGGGGGAAGCAAATAATATGATAAATTTGATTCCATCAAATGTATTTTGTTTATTTTTTTATTGGCGTTAAAAATTATCAGGCCGTATGACGTGGGTTATTTATTTATTTATATTTTATATTTTATATTTTATATTTTATATTTTATATTTTATATTTTATATTTTATATTTTATATTTTATATTTTATATATAGTGAGGAGTGAGGCGTATATTATAAAAGTCCTCCTCCCACTTACTTTTCATCTTCCTTCCTCGCTTGTACCACTGTTGGGATTTTCTTCCCCCTCCTCCTCCTCCTCCTTCCTCCCTTGTGTTGGGGAAAGAAGTGAGAAGGAGGGTGTTTGCTTTGAGCACACATGTATAGAAAGGTAGAGGTGAAGGTGGTCCAACTTTCGGCCATGGGTCTGCTTCAGCTGCTTCTTCATCTCACTGTGTCTGGAGCAGCTGCTTCAGGTAAACTCCTTCTATCTCCATCTCTGCCTCTTCTGTCTTCTCAGCTGCAGTTTTTTCGGCTTCTAAAATGTGGTTTGGCAGTGGATTTTACTCTTGTTTTTGTTGAAGCTTGGACATTTATGAAATGGGTAGCTAGTCAATGCTCTCTTGGACCTCAACAAAAATCGGTTACGGTTAGAACGACGACTGAGAAATGATTGAAATCCCTCTCCATTTTTATTCATTCATCAAAATAATACTCTGACGGTTTCAGAGAGGAATCCACTCTCTTGTTGCCTTTTTTTGTTTTCTTTCGCAATCTAGCATGGCATTTCCTTTATAGAAGCATGATCACGGATTGGAAATGGCGTGATTGCTCAAGAAGTTATAGTCGTCCCAGAATAGGTTTCATTTCTCTCTTCCGTTCGTTGAATTCTCGGGCCTTGAAGTGTGTTGACGGAAAACGATAAAATTATCCTCCGTTGTCTGTCACATGACTACTGCCCCATTGCTGGTCTCGACAGACTTCGCACTCACTAACTCAGAGTATTCAATGCCGCCCTCTTTTTTTCAGTATTCAATGATGTTTTAAATGGACGTTAATTGATTCCTTTCTACTTCTCGACGAGGATTTTCTGCTAAGAACATTGTCGTTTTAGAGCATATATGTAATGTAAGTTTAGCAGTTTGTGGCTGGAAAGAAGGTTTGGTTCCATCAATACATTTAGACTTTGGCGGGGTATTGTAGTCGTGATGCACGTCGTCTTCCTCGTTTGCCCCGTGAGCCAGGGTCAGGGAGGCTTCTACGAAGTGGGGATTTTGGTAATAATCCGTTGGATTCGGTCGGTTTTGGATTCCTGGCTTCATTTAGTCCAGACCACTAAACCAAAGTGTGGACCCCATACTGCAGCCCTCGTTGTGGTTCAGATGTCAGGCCCCCACTTGCATTTGTCAATATCAACATTGCCAAAGAAGAAAATTATTTTTGAAGAGTGGGGCAAGCAAAAATAGCTCACATCGTTTCTTTCTTACAACCATCATTCATGGAGGGAATAAATTTGTAGTGACCCTATCTATATGTCTATATATTCCCTCAGTAGGACACAAATTACTTGTGAATATTTGTATGGTTTTGGTTCTTTTAGCAAGTTAAGTCTGTTATCATTTAGTTTGCACTTTATTTGATCTACGGTTTTCTCATGGTTATCTTTTTTGCTAAACTAGTAAAGAAGGATGTGCTAGGCAATTTGAAATCTATGTAAACAAGGTGTTGAGGTATTAATGCAAAAGGTTTCTTCTTTTAAAACTGATGTTCCTGCAAAAGGCCAGCCGTGCATTTCATTTGTTGTGTGGCAGGCCTAGTTAATTTTTGTACCAATAGCTCTCTGATATACGGGCTTCTTGGCCCAATGGAATTCAATGTGATTAGTCTGTCTTACATGATGAATCATATGCTACTGTTCCCATATGTCAAGTGCTTAGATAGACAACATGACAATTATATGCATCTAATTCTCTATTAAGTTTTTCACTGTTGGTCTTTGTACCCCGCAGACCAGGCATTCATTGGAGTGAACATTGGAACTGAGCTCTCCTCCATGCCTTCCCCTACTCAGGTAGTGGCCCTTCTCAAAGCACAACAGATCCGGCATGTAAGACTGTATGATTCCAACCGAGCCATGTTGGTGGCACTTGCCAATACTGGCATAGAGGTGACGGTGTCTGTCCCCAATGATCAGCTCTTGGCGGTTGGCCAGTCCAACGCCACTGCTGCCAATTGGGTATCTCACAATGTCGCTTCTCATATTCCTGCCACCAATATAACTGCTGTTGCTGTTGGTTCTGAGGTCCTCACTGCATTACCTAATGCTGCCCCCATTCTTGTGAATGCACTTAAGTTCATCCACTCAGCTCTTGTGGCTTCAAATCTTGACACTCTGGTTAAGGTCTCCACCCCGCATTCATCATCGATAATTCTTGATTCTTATCCACCTTCACAGGCCTTCTTCAACCGTACGTGGGACCCCGTAATTATACCATTGCTTAAATTTTTGCAGTCAACTGATTCCTACCTCATGCTGAATGTGTACCCATACTATGATTATATGCAATCTAATGGTGTGATCCCCCTAGATTACGCACTCTTCCGGCCCTTACCACCCAATAAGGAGGCTGTTGATCAAAATACTCTCCTTCATTACACTAATGTCTTTGATGCAGTGGTAGATGCTGCCCGGTTTGCTATGGGATTCCTGAATTTTACAAACATCCCCATAGTTGTTACTGAATCAGGGTGGCCTACCAAGGGAGACAATTCAGAAAGAGACGCAACACTTGACAATGCAAATACATTTAACAGTAATTTAATCCGTCATGTTTTGAACGGTACGGGTACGCCTAAGTACCCTGGAGAACCAGTTAGCACATACATTTATGAGCTTTATAACGAAGATATGAAGGATGGGCCAATCTCAGAGAAGAACTGGGGGCTTTTTGAAGCAAGTGGCCTTCCTGTCTATGTGCTGCACTTGACAGGTTCTGGGATAATATTGGCAAATGATACAACAAATCAGACTTACTGCATTGCAAAGGAAGGCGTAGACTCAAAGTTGCTGCAGGCTGCACTGGATTGGGCTTGTGGACCAGGAAAAGTTGAGTGCACACCTTTAGTGCAAGGGCAACCATGTTATGCACCAGATACTGTGGAGGCTCATTCAACATATGCATTTAATTCGTATTATCATCAAACAGGGATGGCACCTGGTTCTTGTTATTTTAATGGTGTAGCAGCAATTACTACTACTGATCCTAGTAAGATTTTTATCTATGTTGAATCTTATTTGGCTTCTTATGCAGAAACCAGAATGCGTGACATTTTTTGGTACCTAGTTTCATGTGGTTCAGTTTGGTGTCAGTTACAGTTGAATTTAAGTTTGCTTGTTTTAATTCCATTATGGACTATGGCTGATGGTGATAATAATTAATAAGTAAACACAATTTTATTTCTTAGTTAATGGCAAACCATAATTTTCCTTGTCAAAGTTGGTATAATCTTATCAGGTGTGTACCTGTAAACTTTAACTCCTTCACAATGCAGGACACTGGCCTGTGAGTTATGTCCAAGAGGATATAGGTTCTAGCTCTCATGAACCTCCATCTAGCCTCTATGCTCGTTGTACATGTGCTTGTATTATTCCCAGTTTTTCACCTGTTCGGGTGCTTTGCCAATGTCTTTCTGGTTAGTGGAGGCAGACTCCACCTGCTCTACCACGCTGTTCAAATTGGGGGATGCAAGAAACGTAGATTTGATTAAGTTTTGTGATGGTGGCACAATATCTTCATCTGACTTAGATGTGTTCTTGTTGTTGATGCAGGTCATGATAAATGTATCTTTGACGGAAGGTAAATGCACCTTTTAATCGTTTAAAATTTTTTCTTTTTAACTAAAATGGGATTGCTGATAATAATCCAAGTGCTGAAGAATGAGGCATTTGCTCTTGTTATTTCTGTGCAGTGGTGGAAGAAACAACACACGCATCAACGGTACAACCTTGGCTCCTTCATCAAATGTCACGTCATCTGGGAGTAACTTGTATATTTCTAGCGTCTTTGTCGGCCCTCTGCTCATTGGTCCATTACTTTGGAGCTCTGTTTTGTCATGGCACTATCGTGCAACAGTAAGTCTGTAACATAGAGGTGAAATTCTTTTTCTTGAAGACGTTAGCCTTATCAATTTTATTTCTTTCACCTGAAAGGCACAGGAGGAATTAGATGATAGATAATTTTGTGTCGCTTCAATGTTGGGGACCTATGTGTAGGATTGAAGCTCCTAACTCAATAGTGGTTCCCTCTGAACTCTGTTATTCATTAAGTAATTTTATCTGCAAATTGTTAGACACTGTTGATTTAGAATTTTGCCTTTTATTGCATGAGCTCATTTGTAACAGATTAGGGTTATATATGTTCATGATACATAGCATCAAGGCTTACATTTGAAGAAAATGAACGCTTGCTGTCTGGTTATCACTGAACTATTTTTGACAAGCCTAGTATATCCAATTGAAGGTTACAAGAAATGCGATCATAGAAGTTCATGTTCAAAATTCTAGTTTGAATGATTAAATGTGGTTTGAGTTTGGAGTTATAGACTCTTTCTTAGCAGCATGACTTGAGACGATGTATCAATGGAAATTAGCCAAATACAAAATTTGAAGAATCAGATAATGAGATGGTGTTTTAGGCTCGTGGTTTGAGTGTCGAAGTAATTAAGTAATACAGAATTAAGACTTAAGCGTGGCTGCTTATTTGTCGTTCAAATAATATGATAAAATTGCAGTTCAATTATAAAGCTTGAATGAAGAGATTGCAGGTTACATTCAACTAAAATACTGAAACCAAGGCCAGAAGGAGGTTGATAATGGAGAACCCGCCAATGAAGTGTTTGCATGCCATGCTAGTTGATTGCCCTGATGAATCTGCACGGCAAGTGTATCGAAGTCCCAAGTATAATAAGCCAAGGACTAAATCAGTTTTTTGTTCTGATATGAACATGATGATTATGAAAATGCAGCATAGAGTTTTTTCTTTGATTTATTTTGTACAGCCAAAGTTTCGTGCATATAGTATTTATTGAATTACTTCACAAAATTTGTCTCGCAATCTAAGAAATCTCTGAAATATGTACCCTACCTGTTGGAGGAGAAGCTGGAGCAACCGGACTCTTTGTAGGAGCTGGAGCCGTGCCACATAAAAAACATTTAATTAGTGGCAAAAAAAAGAACTACAAGAAAAGTGATTTTCTCGATCAAGAAGATGAGATAAATTGGTGCAACTCGATTACATTTTCTACGTCTACAAAAACATGCTTGAAAAAGAATCATAGTAGAAGACTCGGACTCAAATCAGATAAAAGAAACATAGTAGAAGACTGCATAAACCCCAAACTGATATAATAATAACATTACCAACAACTACCATCATATATATGATGCACATGGAAATGTTGCAGATAAATTACCATGAACTAATGTCTTGCAGATGTTTGTATCAACCTTGATGCCACAAGCCTTTGGAAGGGCAAGTGCCTTCTCCTGGGTTATATTCATGGTTTGGAGGAAGCCCTGGTTGTTGAAGAGGGCGCATAGGCAGTCCTTCTGATCCTAACCACTTCCTTGAGAGGTACACAACAAGAGGGCAATGGAGGGGATGGACCAGAGATATAGGGTTGGCATGGCAAGAGGTCTTGAATGCAAGTGTGGGAGGGACGAGGTCCATCTCCTTGCGAGTAAACCACAAAGACCCAAGAGGAGAAAATGACTGCCAACCGGCAGAGATTGGAGTCCATGGCTAGACAATGCAGATCAAAAGATTTGAGAGAGGCCTGATATTCATGATCACAGTTTTTAATTATATTAAGCTAAATCAAGGATAAGAAGCAGAAGAAGAAGCTTGTTTGTGATAAATGACTGCGGTGGTTTACATTGTTTTGATTTGGTGAAATCTATATAAGGAAAAAAATCGGTAGAATGACTCGATTTTGTTGGGATTTTGTTTTGTGAAAGATGTGGAGAAGGTTATATTAGGAACACAATAATCGTGTTCATTTGATCACAGCGGTGGGCCTCTTGCAAGTGTTCATTCATTCATTTATAATTTATAATATTCTAAAGGGGTGTAGGTGAACGCAAAAGCGGTTCATAGGGTGCCTAATCTTAAATCAATTAAATGTTCGTAAGGTACATCCTTGAATTTTTTACGAGAAAAGGAGAACTTATTTAATATTATCGGATGGTGGAAAATTTTGTTTAATTGTCAGAAAAAATTATAAATTATCTTTAATGCCCTCAAAGAGGCTAGATTTATCAGCCTTGGCCGGCGGTGGCCAAAGTTGGCCGAGTTTAGCCTAGGGCGGCAAGATCTAGCAGCCCCGGGCCAATTCACCTTAGGCTATCATCGGCCTAGCTGCTGCAGCAGCCATGCATTTAAAAAGAAAATTTTAACAATGTCCAAATGAAAATGAAGAGGGTGGCCCAATCTAGTTGCCCACGGCCGGATCAAAGGCAACAAATCTTAACCACTTCCTTAAATCCTTTTTGCTGCCTTAATAAAAAATGAAAATCTTTTAATTAGAGTATAATATATTTCCCTTTTTGGGGGTAAATTTATTTAATTTCTTTCACCGTTTAAGAATATCAAAAACTTTTCTCCTCTTTTCTAATAGAAATCTCTAACTTGTTGATGTGTAAATTATAACGCAAGTGTACATGTCGAATCAAATAATGAAAGTGATAAGCAAATAGCGGCCCACGAGGAATTATTACTAGAAATTTTTAGTTACCAAAATTAATTTAATTAATTATACTTAAAATAGAAATGAATTCAAAGAATGATTAAATTATGGATTAAGACTAAACTAATCTAAAATATAATGTTTAAATCAAATATTAACTTCAAGATGACAAAATTAAGATTTTCAATTTCACCTAATATTTTATATGATTAAAGTTATTACTTCTAACTATGAATTACACATTTGAATCATTAACCACAAGAATTAATTATTTATGACATCTCTCGATTCACTATAAATTTATCATTCGCACCCAATTTTTATATCTCTATGGAATTATATATGCAAAATGATACTTTAAGCTTTGCTCTTAACGTCATATGAGTATATCTAAGTCATATGAGTATTTCTCTATCTCATATGTGAATCACTTAAAATAGATAAACAATGGCTATTTTATTCAATGAAAATTTTAATCTTTTTATCTCTAAACAAGATCAAATTTTCAGATTGTTCGGTGGTCAGGCTAATGATAGCATTAAGAACATAATAAAATAGATGATCCAACATCACAATCACATAGATAAAAATTAATAACCTTTATTAATCTATGCACTATGTGTCATTGAAAATCTTAAAAAATAATTTACTCCATAAAATATTCAATTAAACTCAATGAATTCATATGTGATAAGAAAAACATCATTTAATTACAAAGAAAAATAAATCAAAATAAAGAAAAAACTCTTTTGGAGAAAGTGTCTCTTCTTTTGATCCAATGTCTTCGTCGTTCCTTCTCGTTTTTGTGCCATCACCCAGCTGTCTAATGTTGTTCCCTTTTTCAAAAACCCTAATCAAGTTTATAAAGTATCCATCCAAATATTTTAAGTGGGGTTCACCAAAATCTCCAGAAATACTAGAAAAATCAGGTTTTCCACCGCTAGCGCTTGAGCACTCAAAATCCAGGTGCTCGAGCGCTCAGCCGCTCAGCCATAACATTTCTTAACAGAAAGGTTAGTGCTTGAGGGCTCTGTTCCCAGGGCTCGAGCACTCTGCTCTCGGTTATAAAATCTAGGTCATACTTTTTAGCCCAATTTCGGCCCGAATTGATTCTGAATTGTCTTCTAACTCTTATATCATGTTAAAACAACATTAATTAACACTTTTTATACCAAAATCACAATAGTTTCTTGCATTATTAATAATATCTAATAAACTTTTAAACTAATAAAATTGAAACATAAATGACTCAAAACATGACAAAAATCAACATGAAATGCAAAGAATAATAACTCTTCTACAAAGTTATCATTCGTGCATGATCGTTAAAAAATAATCAAAATGATTTTGTTCATCCAAACTATGTGATCGAACCCCCTAGTCGAGGCCTACGCCTCCACAGCTAGCCATCACCTTAGAAACAGTCCATGTTGGTTTCAAAATTAAAGGAAGAGGATAAGAAAAAGGAGTGGATAAGAGAAGAGGAGGCCGGTGAAGATTTCAGGTCATCAAATACGAACCTAACCGGGGAAGATGAGGTTGAAAACTCTATATAAATACACATCAATGATGGCAAAGGGGAGGGCTCGTTGTTTTGAAGAAAATTAAAGAAGAAAAAAGCATACAAGAAGAGAGGAGAATGAGAGGAGCCCCTTGTCAGAGATCCATCTCCAGCGAGCCCCTAACCCATTGTTGTTGACGATTTCAGGTCATCAAATACGAACCTAACTGGGGAAGATGAGGTTGAAAACTCTATATAAATACACATCAATGATGGCAAAGGGGAGGGCTCGTTGTTTTGAAGAAAATTAAAGAAGAAAAAAAGCATACAAGAAGAGAGGAGAATGAGAGGAGCCCCTTGTCAGAGATCCATCTCCAGCGAGCCCCTAACCCATTGTTGTTGACTTTGGAATGCTCCCCACTTCGCCCAGCCGAGTGCTTTGCTAGAGGAATCTGAAGTGGGGGGCTCGACGTTGTTGCTAAGAGAAGAAGAAAGGAAGAAGAAGAAGCAGGAAAGGAAGAAGGAAGGGGAGGAGCCCTTCACCAACGATCCATCTTTGGCGACCCACAAGCCCACCAGATCAGAGTTTGGAGTGCCCCCGATGCAACCCGGCCGAGAACCACCGCCGTCGACAGCCACCCTCGCCAAAAAAGCCAAGAAAAGCTCCTACTGGATTAATAAATACCAACAAGTAGCCACCTTGTCGGCATATGTACGGCTAGCCCGGGCTGTCGCTGGCCACACTACAACCTCCATTGAGTTCCCTCATAGTTGGGAACAAAATCCATCCGAGAGCCATCGCCGAAGAAGACCTCCTTCAATGGAAAAGCTTCGAGAAGGTCCTTATAACACCCTGTTTCACTTCACCCGTGAACCAATACAAAAATGTTACCAGTGACCAAACTGTTCACTAATGTAGTTGATTTGGTTAAGCCAACCTAGATCTATCCTCGGCGTCTCAAGATGATGACGCAAACATACAATGCGTTGATGAGATACTTGGGTTCTAACGTTGTTCTAGATATATGCTATGATATGCAATCAAGTATAACACAAACCAAACAAAAGAAAAAAATAGGAAACACCTTGTCAATCGCAAAAAATATATATTTATATAAAAAAATAGGAAACACAATAAAAAACACAACATTTCCTTCACATTCTATTTATCATTACTTTCTTCATCTTCTGAGCTGAGTCTAGACTCTATTCCTCAACCTGTTCATTTCTATTCAAAGTTTCATTCACAAGCAAAACATCATATTCATTCAGAGAAATCACATTTAGGTTGGCATCATTCAAAACAATTTACATTCATCATCATCAATTACATTCACAGGTAAATGTGTGCGCAATTTCAGTGTTGCTCCTCTGCAGTCTTGACAGCGCTCATTCCTTGCAGTTCTCACCTACAGAGATAATAAAAAGCCGTTAGTAATGAACATTACTGATCCATAAATAACTAATAACAAACTGATATAGAAGAGTTGTCCCTCCTATTGAATGAAAACCCTATTATTCTTCCTCATAGAATCTCTTATAAGGGCAATAACTGGGAGCCGTCGACATCATGCGACAGTGTCCCCTTTCTTTCTCATTTCATTCATTGGCCACTTTAAACTATCCCTTATGTGAAAAAAATCAATCTTTATCCTTTTAGCCCTCTACATCCTCCGTATAACTCCTGGCCTAAGTACATAAGCTAAATACTCTTAGGCATGCACCTTCAGTACCTTTTGAAACCACAAGTCTAAACATGCACTTCATAGCAGTACTTGTAAACCTCCACACTTCTCCAAGTTTGAAGAATTTAAAGGTAAAATTATCAGGATCCCTTAGGAATGGAACAAATGCTCATCAATTTCAGAACCCGCTTTGACGAACACACACCTGATCTTAAGACGTGGTCGTCAGTTTTCCCCATAGTTGCAAAAGAGGAATTGGGATCTGAATCAGTTTTAAGGGAGTCATTAAATCAGATCGAATCGGTCTAAATCAGTTAGGAATCGGCTCAGTTGAATCAGTCCAAATCAGTTGTATATAAAAATTTTAACTTAGTCAAAATTGGTGAGTATTAGTTATAAAACATGTCGTTCTGATGTCATTTTTATGTTACGATGTGTATTATATTTTATGATATTTTTTTATTTTTGTTTAGATTTTTTTAAATTATTTGGAGATAGTTATTATTTCTGGCTCGAGTCGGAGTCGAGTCAACTTTTAATTAGGAGAATGCCACTTGCATTTTCTTCCCACCACCCCCTACCCCTCAAGCAATTTATGTTTTTATAATGATAAAATAGTTAACAAGTAAATCCATCAATCCTAACATGTTGTGGTAATAATTATCACCTTCAAGAAATTAAATCAGAATGTTGTTTGCAATCGGCTATGGCTAGGGTTTTGTTGTACGGTTCGAGACTCAAATTCAGCACCCGGTGGTGTCTGAAGTTCAATCGAATTCAATTAGATGAATTCGGTAGAAGATTCGGTGAATTTCACTGAATTTGGTTTTTCGGTGATTTTCTGGATACTTTTCTGATGAGGCAATTGAGGTTATGGGTCGGCATTGGATTAGCGAGCTAGACCTAATGGTGGTCATGGTGAGAATGGCAATGGCGGTGATGACAGCTGACGGCGACAAAGAATCTGTCGTGGTTGGTTGGCTTGTCCGATCGGCCCTTGGTCGGCTTTGACAGCGGTGCTGGGTGTGGGGGAAAGGTCGTCTAGGTCGAGGGGAAGGGTGTTGGCAGCCACAACGACGACGGAGCGGCGTGGACGGTGGTGAATCGATGTCGGGAGCGCTACGCGATTGCATGGCGTCGTGGAGGTCATGCGATGGCTGAGGATGCTTAGGGCAGCATGACGGTGGTGACATCAAGGCGGTGAAGGGTGGCAATCGGGGTTTAGGGGTGGAAATGGTGGGGGTAAAGTCTCGGGGGTAGTCTCATAAATAAAACTTAACTCGACTTTGACTCGAGTTACAAATAATAACCAACTCGTAATAAATCATAAAAAAATCTAGAAAAATAGGAAAAAATCTCATAAAATATAATACACATCATAACATCACAATGACATGTTTTATAACTAATAACCCACCCAAACTACTCTATAACACACCCTAATGCATTATTAGGGCTAAAAATAATTCTACGATCAAATAAATAAAAAAATAATTGCATATTCTTATATACTCTGATAACTCATTTCTCATCATCTTTCTGACATTATCTTCATATACTCATGTACACATAACCCTCATTGCTCATAACTCACATTTGGCTTTGACTTAGCATGCGGTTCATGAAACTGACTTGACTTAAACAGACGATTAAACCAACTGGTTTACTAGTGTAAAACTATGACTTGACCATGGGTTTTACAGTGCTGGCCGAAGTTGTGAAGCACCGTCAAGCAGCCTTGTTGTTGGCCTCCGTTCGTTTAATCCAAGCCATCACTGGCCACACCACAACCTCCACTAAGTTGCCCTTATAACTGAGAACATAACCCATATGAGAACCAATACTGGAGAAGCTCGCCATCGCCAGAAAAGCTTCAAGAAAAGGTTTGTCAGAGCAGTGTAGCCATCACTGTCAGCAATGCAGTTCATCCAATGATAAATCTAATCCAAATTATAGAGCTACGACACAATCAAACCCGAACGAACATAGCCACCTTATCAACCTGCGTAAAGCCAGCCCAGGCGGCCTCTATCTAAACCGACACTTCCACCGGACTCTCCTCAATACTGTCAACAAACCCGAGTTGAGATCCGCCCTCGAAAGAGCCACCAATCGCCGAAAAACTGCTCAAAAGAGGTCCACCAAAAAGTGCAATAGCAGCACACGGTCATCTTTCTTACCTTCATCTAACCCACCGAGGCCACTGCAGGATAAGCCAATGTCTCCAATCGATCGCCCTTGTCTCCAAGTACAAACCCAAATCAAGCTGTAGTAAGCTGCCACTTTTGCCGAAAAACGGAGACAAAATTCAACTGAAAACCAATTTCGCCATAACTTTCCACTGTCACTGCTTCTCGTTGGCAACACAATAGATAGTCAGACCACCTCCAAGAGTCTCACCAATCAGAGATCTGCTGATACGGGTGATCGTGCTAGCCGCCGTCACCTGAGCCACCAAAGCTGTAAAACCCGCAATTTGAGTCATGGTTTCGAGTCGACACTAATCGTGTGTATGAGCTATGAGGGTCATGCGTACTCAAGCATATGATGATAACGTCATGAACACAGCAGAACAGAATGAGTTATCAGAATATATGAGAGTATGCTAGTTATTTTTTTAATTTATTTTATATATAGTGGATCGTAGAATTAGTTTTAATCTGTTTACCGCGTTAGGACGTGTTACGGACAGTTTGGGTTGATAGTTCTAGAGCATATCATTATGATATTTTGGTGTTTGTTTGATTTTATGGGATTTTCCCCGATTTTTATAGAATTTTTTTAGGATTTACCATGACTTAATTATTATTCTTTATTCGAGTCGGAGACGAGTCAAGTAATATTTACAAGTTTACCACCAGCCCTTTTTTCCCCTCCCAACGCCTTCTTCCCCAAACCCTTACCCCGACACCACACCCGTGCAGCGTCGCCACTGCTACCATGGACGCCATGCTGCCGGAGATCGGCGCCGCCTAGCCCAGCCACGGCGTTGCCGTTCGGCCCCGACCAGGCCCGACCACCATCTGACCACTGTGATATGAGGAAGCCATGCCTTTGTTTCGTGCTTCCATCGCCGATCGCCTCACCGGCGACCGTTGCCGCCATGATCGGGTGGTCGCCTTGACCACCCAGCGACCTTTCCTGACCGAAGCGAAGGCCGTCGCTACCCAGGCCGGCCAGATCGAGTCAACCATCGCCGCAACCTCTGTTTTAGCTATTTTTCGGCAAGCCGCCACCTCCGCAGACCATGTTGATGCCGTAGACATGTCAGGCTTTCCGAGCCAGTTCTAATGGTACCCAATACCATTGCTTTCCAGCCAGTAGACGTCGCTGGTAACTGCCACCAAAAAATCGCCGAAAGCTGCTGAAAAACCACTGAAACCTGCGAGAAAACCACCAAAACCCACCGGAAAACCAGATTTATAGGAATTTGGCAGATCTTCCGCCGAGTTCATCCAGTTGAACATGATCGACTTTGGACGCCGCCAAGTGTCGAATTTGTGCTCCAAGACGCACAATGAAACCCTAACTATCGCAGATCACTGACGACATGAGGTATAATTACCTCCGAATTTATAATTTAAACTTGATGATTGTTTGCACAACATGCTAGGGTTGATTTGTTGATGTGATTAATGCTTAATTATGGATGAAACGATGAGTTGCATGATGAGATTAAGTGTGAATGAAGAGTAAGTGATCTAATGAGAGCATGATAAGTGACTACGACGTAACATAGAAAAACATGATAAGATTGGTATTAATAGGAGTTAGAATTACTTCCATACTATTGATTATTTTATTGTTGATTGATGTTGGTTGTATTGTGAGTGTGTACTTGTAACACCCCAAATCCGGTTCACTCTCGTGAACCAAACTGGCATGTTACAGGCCCCAGATTAGGTCGGCTAACCCGAACCCAACTCGTGCTGATCAAATCTCGGCATCTTAAGATGAAGATACGACTCGTCATACATGGATGAATGCATGGAATCCTAACATGATACTACATGGATGACAAGCAAACTAAATTATACACCAATACAATTACGATCAAATTAGTAAAAATTATAAAATAACACGAACAGAATCTCCCCTAAAAGTGCAATTAGGGGCCACCCTATCAAATAATATATATAAATATATATGCATGCATCAACAATTTCATTCACATGGAATCTAATCTACTATACACTCATTCTGAAGCTTGGGTCTCAACCCACTATGCTTCCACTGCGTAATCTATTCACATTTCATTCTCCTGTCATCATGTCTTAGTATTTCATCTCATCATGTCCTCACATTTTAGCATTTAATCACATCACATCAATATAATAACATCATAACAAAATATAACCACTCAATCGACTGACATGTGTGCAAGCGACGACAGTGCTCCTCCGTCCAAACTGGCTCCTCGAACTCGTGATTATTACCTACATATAGTATAAAAACACGTCAGTAACAAGTGTTACTGGTTCGGAAAATAAAATAACTATAACAAGCTGGCTATGAGAGCAAACTCTCATATGAAAGAAAACATCATATACTCCTCGTGAACACTCTGAAGGGCACCTACTGAGGAGCCACTGGGCTGTAGACCCGGTAGCGTCCCGAACTTACTGATCTGTTGCTGTTGATGCCTCTCTCGGCATTTTCTTACTTCATTTTCTGGTCTCAAATCCTAAGCCCTCTCCTTACCACCATATTTCTCCTGGCCTTGAGCACGAAGGCCGAGTACTCTCAGGCAGTCGCCTTTAGTACCTTTTGAACCACAAGTCCAGACATGCGCTGTACTAAACAGTACCTATAAACCTTCACGTTCTCCGGGTGTGAGGAACTCAAATGTGGAGTTGTCAAGATCCCTCGGGAATGAAACAGTCCGCTGGCACTAATCCAGAGCCCGCTTTGACTCACGGCATCCGCTCATGGTACGTGCAGTCGGTTTCTCCATCTCTCGTCTCACTGAAAACGCGATAAACTATATATATATATATATAGGTCTGGGTAGGGATTTATATAATAGGCCCGAAGGCAACTTGTGGTGGATCTTGTTTTCGAAATTATCCTCGAGGGATCTCATCCTCGAGGGGTTATTAATCTGGAAAACTGTTCGATTAAATGGCCCGAGTTAAGTGGGATCCAATAAAACGTCACTTAACCCGTCCTGCAAATAATAAAGTAAACATACAATAGAAGAGAATGTAAAACAGAGATGAGTCCTAAACGGACCTGGTAGAAGCTCCAAGCATGTCATCGCACCTAAGTGGCGAGCTCCTACTTCGTACCTACACATCAAAACTAAATACTAACGTCCGCTAACTAAACGATGAATCAAACTCGTCATGATCAAACACACTCACAATACAAACATCAACCATAACAATCAACAATTATAAATGTGAAAGTAATTCCAACTGATCATATTAACACCAATTTTATTATATTTCCTAAGTTACGTTGTAGTCGATTATCATGCTCAAATTTACTTTACTTCATTAGATCACTTAACCTTCATTTACTATAAATCACATCATGCACATCTTTATTTCATTCATAGTCTGGCATTCATCATGGCAACTACTCAATTCTAGTATGTAATGCTAACCATCATCATCAATTTTAAATAATTAAATCGGAGGTAATTATACTCACGTTATCGGCAATTGGCGACGGCTAGGGTTTCGTCGCACGTCTCGGAGCTCGAATTCAGCGCTCGCGGCATCCGAAGTTCAATTAGGTTCGACTGGATGAACTCCTCGGAAGATTCGGCAAATTCCAGCGAATCCAGTTTTCCGGCAAGTTTCGGCAATTTTTCGACAACTTCCGGTGGTTTGCCGGCGATAGTCACGGGCAGCATCTATCTGCCATAAAGTGGTCATATTGGGTACCATTGGAACCGGCTCGGCGAGCCCGACGCATCTACGACATCGTCGTTACCAGTGAGGTAGTGGCTGGCCAAAAAATGACAAAAACAGCGGCGGCAGCGATGGGTGAAGAAATCCTGCTCTTCTGGGCGGCGATGGGCTCCGATCTGGTCGGGGAAGGTTGCTAGAGGGTCGAAGGTGTCGAGTCTACCACTCGATCGTGGCGGCGAGGGTCGTCGGGAGCACAATTGGGGATGGAAGCGCCCGCAAAGACGCAGCTTCCTCGCGTTGCGGCGGCCAAATGGTGGCTGGGCCCGGTCGGGGCGGCTCGGCAATGCCATGGCGGGGCTAGGTGGCAACGCCCGGTGGCAAGGCGACGACGGCGCCGGCAGTGGTGGCACCAAACAGTGGGGGCAGCTAGGGTTTGGAAGGGGAAAGTGTCGAGGGAGGAGAAGAAATGGTTGGGTGGCAAACTTGTAAATATTACTTGACTCGACTCCGTCTCGAGTCAAAAATAATAACTAAGTCGTAGAAAATCCTTAAAAAAATCCAAAAAAATCGGGAAAATCATAGAAAATAAAACAATCACCGAAACATCATAATGATATGCTCTATGACTATCAACCCTCCCAAACTACCAGTAACGCGTTTTAACGCGGTAAACGGCCTAAAACAAAATCTACGATTCACTATATATAAAAATAAAAAAAATAACTAGCATACTCTCATATATTTTGATAACTCAGTACACGTGTTCTGAATTTGACTCAACTCAAAAATAATGGTCGAACCGACCGGTTCTGAATATAAAACCCTAACTCGAATCGTGGGTTTTACGGTATTGGTCTTGTCAATTTGATGCATCATCTAGTTAACGGGCATTAGTATTTAGTTTTGATGTATAGGTACAGAGTAGGAGCTCGCCGCCTAGGCGCAATGACACACTTGGAGCTTCTACTATGTCCGTTTAGTGTTTATCTTTGTTTTACGTTCTCTTCTATTGTATGTTTATTTCATAATTTGCAGGATGGGTTAAGTGGCATTTTATTGGATCCCACTTAACTCGTGTCATTTAACCGAACAGTTTTCTAGATTAATAACCCCTCCAGGATGAGATCCCTCAAGGATGATTTCGAAAACAAGATCCACCACAAGTTGGCTTTTGGCCTATTATATAAATCCCTTTCCAGGCCTATATATATAATTTTATCAAGTTTTTAGTGAGACTAGAGATGGAGAAACTGACTGCACGTACCATGAGCGGATGCTGTGACAGTCAAAGCAGGCTCTGGATTAGTGCAGTGGACTGTTCCATTCCCAAAGGATCCTGACAACTCCGCGTTTGAGTTCCTCACACCCAGAGAATGTGAAAGTTATAGGTACTGTTTAGTACAGTGCATGTCCAGACTTGTAGTTTAAAGGGTACTAAAAGTGACTGCCTGAGAGCACTCGGCCTTCGTGCTCAAGGCCAAGAGAAATATAGAGGTAAGGAGAGGGCTTAGGATTCGAGACGAGAAAATGAAGTAAGAAAATACCAATAGAGGCATCAGCAACAACAGATCAGTCAGTTCGGGATGCTACCAGGTCTGCAGCCCAGTGGCTCCTTAGTAGGTGCCCTTTAGAGTGTTCACAAGGAGTATATGATGTTTTCTTTCATATGAGAGTTTGCTCTCATAGCTAATTTGTTATAGTTATTTTTCTTTCTGGACCAGTAACACTTGTTACTGACATGTTTATATACTATATGTAGGTAATGATCACGAGTTGGATGTGCCAGACTGGACGGAGGAGTACCTGATGTCGCTTGCATACATGTCAGTCGATAGAGTGGTTAATATTTTGTTATGATGTTATTATATTGATGTAATGTGATTAAATGCTAAAAGATGAGGTCATGATGAGATGAAATACTAAGACATGATGACAGGAAAAGGAAATGTGAATAAATTGCGCAATAGAAGTGTGGTGGGTTGAAACCCAAGCTTCAAAATGAGTGTATAGTAGATTAGATTCTGTGTGAATGAAATTGTTGATATATGCATAGATACTTGTATATATTATTTTGATAGGATGGACCCTAATTGCACTTTTAGGGGAGACTCTATCAGTTGTATTTCAGAATTTGTATGCGATCTTTATCGTAATTGTATTAGTGTGTAAATTAGTTTGAATGTCATCTATGTAGTATCATGTTTGGATTCTAAGCATTCATCTATGTATGATGAGTCGTATTTTCATCTTAAGTCACCGAGATTAGATCCGTACGAGTTGGGTTTGGGTTAACCGACCTAACCGAGGCCTGTAATATGTTGGTTTGGTTCACGAGCGTGGACCGGATTTGGGGTGTTACAAAAGTCGCAGCTGTACCACCCGCCTAAGTAGATATGTCGGGCCCATTTATATTGTTCATGCCTGAGACCACATCCCACTACCCGACAATCTGATTGGATCTGAACTAACTCGAACCACAACCAGCAAAGCCAAACCGCATCCGCAACCTGCCTGTGACCTGAATTGGAGCTGGCGCATTGTGTACAACCTACAGCCTGGCATACCCAGAAATATCCAGAACCCCGCATTTGCCACCCGGCCTGGTTAAACATTTATGTGTTCTGAACCAACCCGAATTAGTCTCATTCAATCAATTATCACTCTTGAAATAATTTAAAGGCCTTCTCGACCTTAGATTAAGATGAAACTCGTTGCCCCATAGTTTTGAACGCTTCGGAGATAGTGTTAAGGTTATTTTGAAGATTTAAAGACAAGAAAATAACAAACTAGGATATTAAAGTCAAAGATCTCAAAGGCAGATCAAGTTAAAAAACAGCAAAATTCACTATTGTGTAAAGTATAAAAATAAAAGGAGAAATAGTTGATTGTGAGTGCCAATCTCATCATGGTCTGACTTATGGATTCAAATTGGAGCCTAAGGAGCCACGTAAAATTTCTTGTGCTTTCCTCACTCATAGCATTTTGTTTATTTTCTAGCTCGTATAATTTTTCTTGCCTGGCAAGGGCGCTTTGGTCCCACCGAACCCACTCATTCAACCCGAAGCGAAGAGTAATCGCAGGGGTGGAAATCCCACGCCTTAACAAATTTATCGAAATTGCTCATTAAAAGTGATTCTTATTTATTTGTATGTGTGTGTGTGTATGTGTACATATATATATATATATATATATATATATATGTGATATATACTATGATGCGCATGCCCACATTGGCAGCGCATCATACGCTACCTCACAAGGGCCGTTGCATCTGATCTAACAGCCCCACCAAACCCCCCCACAGCGTCTCCCGCCCCGGCCCCCTCAGCCCCTGGCCACCGACCCCACCGCCATTGGCCCTCCCGCCCCCAAGCCCATCCCCCCCCACACCCGCTGCAGTCCCCCGCCTCCAGCTCCTCGCTCCCCTGCCCCCACGCCCCCAGCTTGCAGCCACCACCCCACCCTGGCGATCGCCCCTGGCCCGGGTCACAATTCGAGCCAAATTTTTATTACAAAATAAATTTAAAAAATTTAAATAATTTCATAATATAAACTTGATTCATTCCTTATTCGAGTTAATACTATGAAATAAATTTTAAAAATATATAAAATAATTTTATAATAAAAACTTGACTCGATCCCGGTGGGACCGAGCCAAGTTTTTATTACAAAATAAATGTATTACAAAATAATATTTAAATAAAATAAAATAATTTTGTAATGAAAACTTGATCTCGGTCTCGACTTCGAGTCAAGTATTTATTAAAAATAAATTTATTATAAAATATTTTTTAAAAAAATTAAATAATCTCATAATAAAAACTTGACTCGGTCCCACTCGAGTCAATATTATGAAATAAATTTTAAAAAATATAAAATAATTTTGTAATAAAAACTTGACTTGATCCTGTGAGGAACCGAGTCAAATTTTTATTACAAAAAATGTAAAAAAATAAAATAATTCCATAAAAAATTGATTCGGTCCTGACTCGAGTCAAGTTTTTATTACAAAATAAATTTATTACAAAATAATTTTTTTAAAAAAATAAAATAATTTCGTAATAAATTATTTGAACTTTAGTTGAGATCGAGTAAAGTTTTTATCTCGAAATTATTTTATTTTTTAAAAAAATTATTTCGTTATATTAACTTTTAGTCAAGATTGAATAAAGTTTCTATTACCAAATTATTTTATTTTTAAAATTTTTTTTCGTAATATTAACTTAGGCCGGGATTACAGTTAAGTTTTTTTATTATAAAATTATTTTATTTTATTAATTTATTTCGTAATATTAACTCGGGTCCAATCGAGTTAAGTTTTTATTACCAAAATACCCTCCCATGTTTCTTCCCCCTTTGTTTTGGCGGGCCACACCCCGCCGACAACCTCGTCGCCAGCTGCCCGCTGGCCAACAATGTTGCCGCCTCGAGGTTGGGTAGAGCCTACTGGGAAATGCGCGGCATCGGCTGGGTCGGGGTGGTCGGGTATGGGCGATCGTGAGCAGGAGGAGCAACGCGGGGAGGGGGCTTGGCCGGGTCGAGGCGGCGCCAAGGGTGGCGTGAATGCGAGGAGAGGGGGAAGGGTAAAAAAAGAGTGGGGGCTGTTGGATTTTCACCCAACGTGGTACATTTAATAAGCTGTCTATGCGCTGCCAAACAAGGCGGTGCATAGGAGCATTTTGGTGTGTGTGTATATATATATATATATATATATATATATATATATATATATATATATATATATATATATAGACTTGTTATGCGACAGTATCATTGTGGATGTGGAATAAATTAAGGCTTTATGATATTTTTTACAAATTTATATGTAGTTATAGAAGTTATAAGTTATTTTTATTTTTATAGAAATAATTATTTCAAATCTCTAGGATTTATAGTCAGTAAAAAATATCTTATTAAGTAAAATAAGTATAAATTGTTCAAATATAATTTATCAATTTTTGTATTATTTCTAATTGGGTACAATTGTACTCTAATTTTTTTCTAAAAATGAATAAAAATAAATAAATCTGGTTTGTGGCCTATAAATATAAAAAAATGAAAAAATTCTAAACTGGCTAGGTATTAATAATTAAGTAACAGCGTTAAGTCAAGTGAGATTATAAATATTTAAATTATATTTATTATATTTTTAAAATTTAATTAGGGTAAAACTAAGACTCTCTTATTTTTCGTATAGTAAATTAAATAATAAAAATATTAAATTAAACAGGTTTTTTTATACAATTAGGCATGAATTTTATGGGAATAAAATTATTGTAGAATATAATTAATTACGGCACAAAGAAAACTGAAATATAATGAAGGAAATAGATTATAACACTTTTATAAGGGCGTAGATGTTACTTAATTCAGAAAATTAATTATACGATCACTTTGTTAAATCTGGGGCAATTTCTCAAACCATAATATTTCACCTAAAGCCACTCATGGTACATTTTTATTACGTATTTTTTTGTCTAAATGCTAGATGAAAGCATATAATATATATAATATATATATATATATATATCATATTTAGATAAAAAATATTAAACAACCGAGTAAACCGAGTCAAACAAGAGTCAATTTGTACTATATCAATTAGGAGTAAAACATTAATTAGAGAAGGCTAATTAAGATCAACGAGCTCTCAGCACCTTTTAAATACCGGCTATCAGTTTAATCAAGTTGTTAACATTCTTAAATTTGATTTGAAGTTAAATAATCATTGGTTTGTTTTTATTCATCTTGATCAGACTTGAAATTTAAAATTACAAATAAAAAACATAATTTTGACAAGAAAATACCAAAATTGTTGGCACATAGCATCTATTCATTTGCGAGAAATTTAATTGAAATAAGAAAGAGCTTGTCTAACTAACAATTTCCATAAAATATTTAAAGTTTCAGAAATGATTTCTTTCAAATATACTAATCAATAATTATTTTGATAAACTAAGGCAACTTAAGTTTTAAATAAAAATTCAATGCTAATTTTTAAGAAAAAACATTACTTGCTTGGAAAAAAACATATAAATGCAAATATTTTTCTCCCAACCAACACATCTGTTCTTATTTTCACTAATAAAAGAGAAATTAAAAGTTGGGCTTGGATGAAAACGCAGGAGATTCAACAAGTTAGAGTATAATAAAAACAAAAACAAACTAAAATAAATAATGATAATCTATTCGCTCATTTAATCTGAGTCTATGTTCAAAATTAGAAGGTGTAGATGTCATACAACTATACTATATTTCACTATTCAACGGGAGTTCATTTATATAATATTATATGATTATAATCTATCTTATTATTTAATAAAAAATATTTATATAATTAAAGTCCATCTTTAATATAAGTGTATGTAATCTTGCATACTATACATAAAAGGAAAATTATATAATCTTCTTTTTTAAGAAAAATTCTACTAACTTAGTCGAACTCAATTCTAAACAAGATCGATCATTAATTTTTTTAAACAAATTAAGATTGAATTTGAATCAGTAGTATGGTTAATAGCAAAGACCCACCCTAATAATGTATCTAATCATGCTGCTTAATGTCGAAGGCTCTACATCATCAACGGTTCATATCAATCCAAGTCATGCAGCAGCAGGCCCACCACCTCATTTCGCTTTCTCTAAGGTAGCTTAAGGCTTAATTAAACTCGATTTAATTTAATACTTAACTCAAAAAAATTCAATTTGAAGTTTAAAAGAGCTTGACTTGTACTTGCACAACTTGACTCGGCATGAAGCTCAATACTTTATACAAGATATAAAATTTTTGACTATATTTATTTTAAATTTCTTTACATAAATATAACCAATTTATAAAATATCTATGATATCAAATTTAAATAAATTTATGCATAATTAAACTATCCATTTATGTATATTTTTATCAAATTTGAGATATTTTAATTATAAATTAAATTTTAATATAAATTATATAAAAAAATAGTAACCGAATCGGGCTAGTTTGAACTTCACTCAAACTCGAATATAATTGAATAATTTTTTTAAAATTTCACAAGTGATTTTATATATAATCAATTTATAAATTTTAAAAATATTTGATTCATAATATATACTTTACTGACATAAATACCCGAAATCTAATTTTACATTTTTTGAAGCATATTTTTCTTACATTTTATATAATGAATGATATTTTATTTTTTAAAAAACAATTCATAATACAAATATAATAGATAAAACAAAAAATTTAATTTTAAACAAAATATTTCAATTTCAAATTCAAATTTCAAACACCCAAAAATATTTTATTTTATTTTTTATTTTTGATGGTCCAAAATTTAATTTATTTTTTATAGTCCAAAATTTATTAAAATATATATTTTTCATTTTTAACTCATCAATAATATAATTTTAGAGTCTATGTATCTTTATAAATCTTATATATATATACTTTATAATTAGTAAAATTTATAATGTTTATCTATTATCTGTTTTGATATTAATAAAAATAAATAATAGAATTTGGTAATAATTGATATAAAAGTTTTGTCTAATGATATAATTTGGTAAACTTGATTATTTAAAAAAAAATCGAATTTCGCTGATATTTTCCATGCTTTTTTTACTGTGTGTCGATCTCCGATTCCGAGGTAAGTACCCCTGCTTCTCCTCCTCACCCAACCCATCGAACGAAGGCCCCCCGGTTAATCGCCCAACAACGCCTGCGCCTCGCCAAAGCGATCACCTCCGATGGGCTTCCCCTTCCGACTTCTCCGGTCGTCGCCAGCGGCCACCCTCCCCGGCCTCGCCTCCTGCCGACTCCTCCTCCGCCGCATCACCACCACCTCCCCCGATGCCTGCGCCGCCTCCGCCGCCGAGCCGGCCTACCCCGCCCCCGAGCCCTCAAAGCTGCCGCCCCCGTCGGAGGTGCCAGGCTCGACTTCACTGGCCCCGACGATGTCATGGAGGTCTTTGTCGATGGGTTCCCGGTGAGTGTTCCCAAGGGCTTCACCGTCCTCCAAGCCTGTGAGGCCGCCGGCGTCGACATCCCCCGTTTCTGCTACCATAGCCGGCTTTCCATCGCCGGTAATTGCAGGATGTGCCTGGTCGAGGTCGAGAAGTCGCCCAAGCCGGTGGCTTCCTGCGCCATGCCCGCCCTCCCAGGTCGGTTGCCTGCTCTTAGTTAGTCAATTGGATTCAGTTTTGTGCTTTCTTTGTTTTTGTTGTTTTTTCCTTGGCGGATCAAAAGTTTTCGATCTTTGTTTGGATGATGCAATTGGGGGGGGGGTTTAGGGATGAAGATTAAGACGGACACGCCGGTGGCGAAGAAGGCGCGAGAGGGGGTGATGGAATTTTTGCTGATGAACCATCCTTTGGACTGCCCGATTTGCGACCAGGGTGGGGAGTGCGACCTGCAGGATCAGTCCATGGCCTTTGGATCGGATCGAGGCCGATTCACCGAAATGAAGAGGTCCGTCGTTGACAAGAACTTAGGGCCGCTGGTGAAGACTGTCATGACGCGGTGCATCCAGTGCACAAGGTTTACTCTTTTACTTCCTCGTTCCCTTTGTAGCTAGCTGATAGAGAGGTGATTGGTAGCTTTGCAAGGCCCATTCATTTGCAAAAGTTTGATGAACTTTAATATGCCTACGCTATTGACTACTTCAACTTTGTCTAAGAAATCAAATTCGCATTTTGTTAGTTACGTTCTTAAAAAATTGCGTTCGGCATTTCATCTCCTCACTGCTGAAAGTGTAGCTCTTAGCCTATTTATCGCACTGATTGGAGCAAAACTGCGAACACCATGATCTTGTACACTAATGTATTTAACTTGGATGGATCACTGTTCAAAACGGGTTAATTTTTGTTCATATAACTCACCTAAATTGACAGCAAAGGCGATTGCAATGAACAAACATTTGAATTGGCATTTAATACAGTATTATGGTCTTCCCCTTCTTTTAGATGAAAGAAGTGTAACTTCTTTTGTCAATAATGTCCATAGGCTTTGCCATGTTACTTCCAAATAAATTTAGTTTTTTTCCTATAAATGTAAGGAAGGATTTATGTCCTTGAAAAATGATATGGGCGATATAAACTCTCAAGGCATCATTGTGCTCACGTAATGCTCCTCTTTTTCTTGTTTTTAGACACAGTGCTGACCATATCTATTTGGATATGCTTACATCTTTTATCCTTGTTTTTTCAAACATATGCGAAGGATTTCATGGATTTTTCTTTATTGCCATTACTCATAGGACTTATGTGACCATCTGATGTGCAACCATTCTGATATTCAGACTCTGATAATTCCTTTGCAATGTTCAATGAATATGTACCTTCTTGGAGATAAGTTTTGAGATAATTTTTAGAAAGGGTGATATTCCTGAAGCTTGTTACGAGCATGTCTGTGTAGTTCTTAATCTGTGCATTTATTGCTATCAAAGTTTTTTTTTGACTTGTCTATATCTTTGTAAATTCATGCGCTTGAAATGGTTGTCATCATCTATTCATCTATATTTTCTGTTTGTTTTGTGTTATTTCTTGATGATTTCAAAAATCCTCTTAATTGAACTCAAGTATTTCTTCGTTACAGGTGTGTTAGGTTTGCTACTGAAGTAGCTGGTGTGCAAGATCTTGGTATGTTGGGTCGTGGAAGTGGAGAGGAGATTGGAACATATGTTGAGAAACTTATGACCAGTGAGCTTTCTGGAAATGTGATTGACATTTGCCCTGTAGGGGCTCTTACATCCAAGCCTTTTGCATTTAAAGCTCGTAATTGGGAGCTAAAAGGTACAGAGACAATTGATGTTATGGATGCTGTCGGGTCAAACATCAGAATTGATAGCAGAGGCCCAGAAGTCATGCGTATCTTACCTCGTTTGAATGAGGTGAAAGTATTGCTTTTGTTCTAAAGAATCTGTTTGCCCATCCTAACCAACAAGGCAGAAATTTAGATTTTACTGCTTCTGATAAGGACTTCCTTTCTTTTTTGTTTACTAATTCTTAAGTTGAGATGTTAGGATATGGAGACTTCTGTTTTTCAGAATTGCAAGTTGTTCTGTGCAGGACGTAAATGAGGAGTGGATTTCAGACAAAACCCGTTTTTCTATGATGGTCTAAAGAGACAACGATTGAGTGACCCCATGATTCGTGGGAAAGATGGGCAATTTAAGGTTGTGAGCTGGCGTGATGCCCTAGCAGTGGTGGCCGAGGCAGCTCATAATGCTAGATCTGAGGAAATTGTTGGCGTTGCTGGTCAATTATCTGATGCAGAGTCTATGATGGCTTTTAAGGATTTTTTAAATAGATTGGGATCTAATAATGTTTTATGTGAGGGAAACGGTGGTAGTCGTCAGGCTGATCTGCGACCAAGCTACCTTATGAACAGTGGTATTAGTGGTCTTGAAAAGGCTGATCTCTTCCTTGTGATTGGTACTCAGGTGATTATGTTTTTGAATTATGGTGCATGCTTCTAGATCTTTAAGTTTATGACTGTCCATATCTTAGCATTTTGTAGTTTTTGATCTGGTTATCATTTATTCTGCTATTAAAAAGCAGGTGCAATCATTTTTTTCCCTTGCTGCTGCTTTGATAAAAAAGCTTTGTGGTGATGACATTCTCCAGTGGGAGATGAGGAATGTGATAGTATGATGTGAATTCACTACTTCTATTGTTATGTGTAGTTTTGAATGTGGTGTAAGATTTTAAATGTATTTTCATTTTTTCTTTAAAGATTTTTTTTGCCATTAAATCAAGGGTCTGTTACATAATTTTTCTTCTTTATAGGAATTTCCATAAATCGTTGAATTGTTCATTTACTTTTTGCATCTTTATTTCTTTTGTGTTATGTATTACAACAAGTGATGCCCCATTTTTTCATAAATTTAATAGCCAAGGGTAGAAGCTGCCATGGTAAATGCCAGAATTCGCAAAACATTCAGAGCAACAGGTGCTAAGGTTGCGTACATTGGCCCCCAAACAGAGTTCAACTACGATGCTCAGCATCTTGGTACAAGCCCACAAACACTTCTTGAAATTGCTGAAGGTCGTCACCCTTTCTGCACTTCTCTTGTTTCAGCAAAAAATCCAGCCATTATTCTTGGTGCTGGTGCTTTTGGAAGGAAGGACAAAGATGCCATCTTTGCTGCTGTTGAAGCAATAGCCAAATATGGAAAAGTTGTAAGGCCTGACTGGAATGGTTTTAATGTTCTCCTTGTTAATGCTGCACAGGCCGCTGCCCTTGATCTTGGCCTTATCCCAGAGTCCCCGGATTGCATTGAATCAGCAAAGTTCTTGTATCTTATGGGCGCCGATGATGTGAGCTTGGACAAGGTTCCAAATGATGCATTTGTAGTTTACCAAGGACACCATGGAGACCGAAGTGTTTACCGAGCAAATGTGATCTTCCCAGCTACTGCTTTCAGTGAAAAGGAAGGAACATATGAAAATACTGAAGGCTGTGTACAAGTAACCACTCCTGCAGTTCCTACAGTTGGGGATGCAAGGGATGATTGGAAGATAATAAGAGCATTATCAGAAGTTGCAGGTGTATGTTTGCCATATGACACTCTTGGAGGAGTCCGGGCAAGGATCCGTGGGGTTGCTCCAAATTTACTGCAAATTGATGAGAGAGAGCTGTCAACTGTTTCTATTACCATGAAGCCAGATTTCCCAGACTTCTCTGAGAAGTTAGATAAGGAACCTTTCAAGACTACGGTGGAGAACTTTTACATGACAAATTCAATAACTCGATCCTCAAAGATCATGGCTCGATGTAGTGAGACTTTGGCAAAGAAGTGAAGTTAGCTTTTGAAAAGGTGGTATTTACCAGAATAATGGATATCTCCGGATCTGGATTCATCTTCTCAAAACTATTTTCGGAGTTTTGACTCTTGTATTTAAGATTGAAAGTTTCTGTAATTTTAATAATTGTAGATCGCTTGTTTCAAGCCAACTCTTTGGACAAATGGGTTTACCACACTTGGGTGATTTTGATGAAAATGAGCTTATGGGTCGTTTCTTTTTCCCTCTGATAATCAAGTAAAACAAGAGTATCAGGCATCAGTTGTATCGTTTTATTACCTGGAAGAATCTAATTTTTAGTGAAATACGATTTTCGGTTGTCCTCCAGGAGATTGAAAGTTGCAACTATTCGGATTTGTGTCTTCCTTTTGGCGTTCCTGATGTTTAAAGTTGCTTTAAGAGTATTTCTGGACCATCTTGGGTAAGCTGGGATGGGTACTACTTGTAAGTCGCGACTTTCCATATACATAGAAACACTACATATATAAAAGAGAAGTGGTTGGCAGACAGACTACATAGATAGCTGATGAGAAATGTAAGCAGTTTCTTCATATCTTTTTAACCAAAATCCCATATTTCTCCCCTGTATCTAAAAGTTCCTTTTCCCTGTTCACTTCATTAGAAGTTGGTTGATCGTTCTAGCTTTCGAAATTCAGAATTGGTTCTACAAAACAGACTAGATCGGTTGAACCTCTGAACGAGGTTGCGTTTGGAAAGCAACGCGATAGCTCAATTATCCAATCTGAGCCACGCTGTTCATGATGCAGGCTTGGACGGTTGGACATAAGTCCTTGGTGGGCTTCTCATTTGAGCTGAGTTTATGCCAGCAACCTCATCCATAGAATTTAAGACGAGGGTTTCTACTTTCATGTCTTTCAAGCATTAAAACGTCTCAAAAGGTTGGTGTTTGCGCAACTCTATTCAATGATCCCGACAGTTTGCTTAATGCCCCATGAACAGCGCTTGATCATATGTCGTTGCTTCAAGCTTTCGACCAAAGGAGCGACAAATGTCAATGCTAATGGCTTGTATTTGTAAGGTGAAGAAACAGCATTTGAAATAAGTAGTTGAAGCCTAAAAAATACCCTCAAAACTTAAATGTCAGAAGTGGGATTTGAACCCACGCCCTCTTTCGAGGACCAGAACTTGAGTCTGGCGCCTTAGACCACTCGGCCATCCTGACAGGTGACGATGGTTTCCTCTTTCTAATATATAATCTCTTTCAAACGATCATCTTGATCAGATTAAAAAAAGAAGAAAAAGCAACACCATGCGCAAACAAGACGCCATACTGATCAAAGTGGGGTCTTGTATAATGTAAGTTCGATTTGTCACTTCATCATCTCATCCTCTTTCATTCGGTATGATATTTTCTCAATTGCAAGATATTCTATTCTATCATCTGTATATATGGAGGACAATTAGGTCGTCCTTCCATCCTACTTAACCATAATGTACCTTCCATCAACCTTCCCTACATAGAGCCCTCCTCTGACCAGAACTTTCGGTTATATGTATATATAAGCAGCATCAAAAGCAAGAGTCAAAATATATATAAATATCCTCTTAAAGTTGCACAAAGCAAAAGCAGCAACCAATTGGATGTGATTTTAGATATTAATTCATGATTGGACTCCTATCTTTTACATTTATTGGTTTATATTGGCATGCTTAATTAGTACAGATGAAGTTGCCTTTAGTTATTCCCTATAAATAATAACTTACTTCTGGTTCTGATAGAACAAATACTGCTGTCCCAGTCTTCCATGACTTGGTTTCTGCCATTCGTGCAGATCCATCGGAAAACCTTGTCAACGTATAATCATGTGTAGCAACTTT